>DWQX01000988.1:0-32868 GCA_018245475.1 Pharmacophagus antenor
ATATATAAATTATTATAAAAGTAACAAAAGTTAATAAGCTTGAAAATACTTATAAATATTATAGGACAATCCTGTCTAAAACCGGTCACTTTTTAGCTTGATGATTTAGATAAAAAAACAAGAAAAACAAGTTTTAACCTACATTATAGTTCGCGTTTAGTATTTTACGAGTATAAATTTTAATAAAAGCTATCAAAGACAGTATCAGTTGCAGATAATTTTTCTGATACGTGTTGTGATTTTAAAAAAAACTTAAAATAGGGATACACTAGGTTTAAATATTACTCTTAAGCCGCAGAAAAAAACAGTCCCACTAGTGAAGATTTTGATTTTGAATAAATAATAACAAAGGAACAAGACAGGCATTGTACATTAATCGGAATAAAGGCAAATGTTCTCCAGTTAATCAGTAGGACCGTTAAAAATTGCAAAAAAAAAGTATGTTTATTTAATACTTAAAATGTTACAATGTATGAAGACGTTAAAATATTTTGACAAGTAAATTGATTGAATAGAGAATTATAAGCAATAGATCAATGGGATATGTGATAAATTTTGTGTTTGAAAAAAAAGATTACATAAGTTTAATCAGTTAATATTTTTATGATATAGATAAAGCGGCGGGCCGAGCGCAATTGATTAAGAGCACTTTATTCCACCAGTTTGAGATGTAGAATGTCAGGTTTGCCTGCCTATTGTTAGTAATTTCTACTGTGCTCTACTGACCGGAAAACAGTTACTTAGGAAACGTAGGAATAGGATGAATGTATGAATAAATAAATGACGTAACAATTGAAGTTAATGTCGATGATTGGATGTGAATAGAATGTCAGAGAAGATAGAACATGAAAGAAGATTGAACACGATCCAAGACTATCTTGATACACTTGGGCTGAAGTTTGTAGTTTTGTGACTCCTTGATAAGACGCGCCCCACCAAACCATCCCCGACGCAGAATGATGACCACGTTGTACCTTTCCGACTATTTGAGCAACTTTTTCATAACTGTGAGCATATACTTTATCATTTTGTTTATGGGAGTGTTCTTCAATCGTGAAAATTTTTTCATCGGTAAAGAGGATATTTATGTGCCTTTCGCCTAAGTATTACGACAGAAGGCTTTTTAATCGATACACTCTCTCTAATTGGACAGATTGATTTAGGGCATGTCCTGTATATCGACGATAACAACCGAGCTTCAGGTCTTGTTTTATAATACACGACAGAGTCCTAACGGGAATCTTCATTTCCCGCGATATGATTTTTGGCTTCCTAATGAGATTAAGATAAATTCTGATTATAACAGCATTAATTGCCTTTGTACTTCTTATAAAATATTAAATATATCTAATTACTTACCTTTATCAGCAATCCTCTCTACCTTTCTCTCTACATCACCTGTAAAGTAATAATGATAAATTAACTTTATTATTTATAGGTTCAATCGTTACTCTGTGGAATTCCATGACTTAATAAACAAATAATTATTTTACTAAGTTCAGCTTCTTTTAAGTTACATTGCGATTGCACGTTTTAGAAAAATATTGCTATGGGCTAGTAATAACAGATTCCTATTATTTCTGATATCATAATATAGCGATGACGTCATGTCGATGTCTTTTAAAATAAAAAAAATATTGTGGACAATTTTTTTTAAAAAAGTCTTTAGTTTAATGTTTTTTTAAATAATTATATTTAAGTTAAAATCTGTTTATTTTTTACAGGAGTAGGATAACACTTAAACTCTTTCACATGATTTTAAGTGACAATGAAGCCGTAGATGATAAAACTCGCTCACCTAGAATACTTTGGTTCTCATATATATGACTGCCGGAATAATCAATTATGTTATGGCGGAAGATTGAAATTAAGGATTTAAATTCAAGCGGGTTCTAAAAATTCTACTGTCTAGCTACAATCCTCAGTATTAATCAAGATTCTACTACTCATGTGGGCCGCAGAACAGTATCCTAGACCTAAGTGTTACAACCAAAGTGTTAAACCACTGAGCAGTGGAGGCAGTCAAAAAATCTGTTTAAATATTTACGATTTTATTGTTTACATGTAAAAGAAATATTACAAAGAAACTGGCACTGGCTGCAATGTGTAAATTATACAATAATATAATAGAATTAACCACTCATATTAAACCAGTGTTTCATAAATGTTTACCTGTGACAAATAGTTACGTTAGTAATCATCAACATTCGGAGAAGTTATGACATCATTTGCTCTTATATATTTATTAAATTTGTGGAAATAAAACATATGCTCCTTAAAATGTTGAAACACCTATTATTATAAACTAGGGTTCTCATAAAAAACATAGAAAACAATAAAACAGTAACAAAAGCCTGAAATTAAGTTATCTGAACGTCGCGTTTTGCGTTTTGCAAATACGATGTAAAATATTGTAAATACCATAAATAGGAATTTTTGATATTGTTCAACGAATTGCAGCGAAGAAGCACAATTAGACACGGAAAAAACTTCGTAAATTAGATCTTAGTTACTTGTTACTAGTGAGCAAATGTGTGTTGACATAAGTATAATATTGATTTTATTACAGATATGACGTTTCTTCTATATTGAAATAATTGTAATGAGATTGTCATAAACATATTACAAAATTTTACCTAGTAGTACCATATCACGCATTTAAAGGGAATTTCCCCACATTAACATCGGCTAGTGACGAAGATTTATGGTATTTCCATTTTATAAAAGCACTGGAAATTACGTTACTAAAATGGGTAAAACATTTTTATATTGGTACATAATAACATCACAACTTTTTTTATCCTAGTCATACTGAAAATCAACAAAGGTATTGCATTCTCAAAATGTAATGGCTTTACATGAGTTATTTCAAAATGATCAGGTTTGCCACTTAATATTTTTAAGTTTCAATCCTATTTTGTTATATACATTTTCATAAAAGTATATATTATTGTAGACAAAGGGGGAGGCAAAGTATACTTGTATAAACTAAATTTAGAGTTAAAGGTATGAAAGGGAAAAAGAATGCCATGTGTCAAGCCATGAGCAGTATGGGAAAAGAGTTATGTAGTTATGCATCATTATTATATGTTTCATGAGTTTCTATTTACTTTCCGTTTTAAATAATTTAAAACATCATCCTAGCAATTTGAACAAAATGATTCTATTTATTTCTTTCCAGACATTTTAATACTTGATGATTGACTCTTACTCATGGATCAGGAATTCGCTAGAACAACATAAAAATGCCTTAACTTGAGACATTCAGACTTACTTTTCTTTTTTAGATTGTTATTACATTACAATGATTTCCTTTCTAATAGATAAAAATTATCAGGATATCATTAGTTTTTACTGCAATAAAGTGATGATAAGAGTAGGACTTCCCCTGATGATAGGTGGCACAAGCCATTGTGATACAAAAAATTGTTTTTAAAGCACCTGATTAAGTAGATCCCTTAAAATATAAAATGGAAAACTTTGTTACCCAAATAGCTAGTAATACAGTGTTCTTCGAAATATGTATGTACCCTAAGGTTTGGTGCCAGAAATAGGGACTTTAGTGATAACTACTTAGATTGTTTTGAGCAACTGTGATTCGGTAGAGTCAAACTTTTAAATAAAATCCTCTACTGATGAATAGACAACATGGTTAATTAATTTATTAGTATCTGAGATAAACTACATAAAACCTGCAGATAGTAAATTACAAGAGTAGTTGACTATAGAACCATAATGATCAATACAGAGATTATTTAAATGTTTATACTAAAAAAATAAATGTAAAACTCACTTTCATTAATAAAAGGATTTTTCAATGGAGTTGAAGCCTGTTTTTAATGTAAATATTTTTTACACTACATCTAACTTTTTGTTTGATAAAAAATTAAATTAAACTTACCATATTTATCAATGGTATTTTGCTGGGGACAACAAACAATTTCTGTAAGATCTCTAAATCCACATCTGCTAAATTTATGATAGCTTTTAATACGAATTTCACTGAAATGTAAAGGTTATTGTGAGTTGAATATTTATTCATAATTTAAAAAATTGTATAAAGATAAGTAAGTAAAGGTACATATAAAAACATAAATAAATTACGATTTACTCTACAACAGAAGATAAAACTCTCTTATTATATCATAAAGCGCAATTATATCATAAATTTCATTAACTCACTTTAACGCAACTTGGCAGTCTGTAATGAGAACACACATGCCATCAGATTCATTGTCATTGGACAAACATTTGTCGCCAACTGAAAATAATTAAAATTTTAGAACATTGAAAGCGTGAAATAGATCAAAAACACATCAAAATTTTATTTTATGCTTTATAGTTACCGTCTCCCACTCCAATACAAGTGCAAATTATAGTGCTAAGTAACACATACGGTAATATTATCATTTTTAATTTCATTTATGTTACCACGTTGATATATATTCTTTACTAAACTATCGAATTCTAACACGTTTTTATATATAGAAATAAAACCGGTTCGGAATTTGTATTACTATTTCCTTTTTAAAGTATGAGGTACCCTCCTAGAATAATCATTAACAATGAGATGGGCTATAATTAACAATTTTTTTAAACTATTATACTAAAGGTTTGCCCACAATATTTTTTTGTTAAATAATATATACTTTAATGACATTTATTTATATATAAAGTGACTGAGTTTTAGATGTTTTAGAAACTGTCACACCTGACTATGACAAGTTGATACTAACATTTGACATAAAACATCGGAACAGAATCTAAAACCATAAATTTTTGTTAAAGCATACAGAATCGTAACTGAAATAACAGTAATACTGTTAGTTAATTTTTTGTTATCACAAAATATAAATATAATTACGGTCAAAAAAACTTTTACTTTATTGTAATGGATAAATTAAACATCTATGTAATAAATAAGTATACTTTTGACAATAGCATTCAAAGTACAGTTAAGAATATCTTTCTCATCTAACAATGAAATAAAGAAACTAAAAAATATTAATTTTACAAAAAGATACTTAATAGATTCAAGTATTGGAAAAAACAATTAAGTTTGTAATATTAAATGTTTATCAACATTGATTAAAACATTTTTTATCTATGGGGTGCTATATTTTATTTGTCTATAACGGAATCAGGTAATATCTGTGGTTAGTCCTTCCAGAATCGTTTGTGTCGTGCGTGTTGTTGTAGAGGATAGAATTAAATACTTGCCAATAATCAACATATAATCAAGTAAAAACTGTATTATAAAACAAGAACGTTTGTTAATATTCTATACATTCTAAATAATTTTTAAACAATGCAGGTTACATTAAGTATCAATTTAATATGTAGTAATGTGCTGATTGTATCGAACAAGACGTAAACAAGGACATTAGTGTTGTATAAAATTGTAATTTAATTCAAAATGACCTCTTCTGGTTCAATGAATGCTCAGCTCACTATGCACTCGGGGCTGAGTAGTCAGGTAGGTCCCTCGAACCAGGAATTCGGCATGGCAGCAACGGTGCCGCCTTCCCAAGATTTCGCTGTGCATACGCAGGGCTCTGCAAGTTGCGGTGACTCGTCATCAGAATCACGTTCTCCAGAAATGCATTCAGCGAAGGCGAGCGATCGGGAATCGCGTATCATTGCTGAAAAACAACGAAGAAGTCAGTATAAAGCAGAAATTGATCTCATAATGTCTCTTCTGTCCGATATTATACCTACACAACGAAAGGTAGATAAAACAAGTGTTTTAAGACTTGCAGCAGATAAGTTACGGAATGAACATGTTTTTGGGGATTCTATAAAATGCCGTCACTTGGAAACCTGGTCTTCGGCTTTTATGAAATATTTTGATTTATTTGGAGGTTTCATGTTTGCCGTGACATGTCGTGGACGTATTTTTGTAGTGTCACCTAATATCCAAGAGAAGCTTGGATATTGTCATATAGATTTACTTGGACAAGACATATACAAGTATGTTCACAATGAGGATAAGGACTTATTAAGATTTCATATTTACCCTCCAGAACTTCAATCTGGCTGTGATGATAGTTTTTTTAAGCAAAACCACAACTTTAATATTCGCTTCCTAAGAGCAGGGGCTAAATCAGATCCATCTAGATATGAGCATTGTCGCATAAGTGGAATGCACAGACGCTCAGACAGAGCTACAGCTAATGGTGTGCAGGATGAACAAATAATTAGAAGGCAAAGAGTGAGGCATAATCGTACATTTTCTTCTAGTGGAAATGATTTTGTCTTTATTGGAATGGTCAATATTATATCTAATGCCTTGCCTGCGCGTTTACTATCACCTACAGCATATTCAGAATATTGGACACGGCACTTACTTGATGGTCGCATAGTGCAATGTGACCAAAGCATTTCTTTAGCCATTGGCTATATGACTGATGAAGTTACAGGAACATCTGCTTTTGTATTCATGCACAAGGAAGATGTTCGTTGGGTTATATGTGTCTTACGACAAATGTATGATCAGAGCAGAGAATTTGGAGAGTCATATTATCGGTTAATGTCCAGATCAGGTCACTTTATTTATATGAGATCACGTGGCTTTCTTGAAATAGATAAAGAAAAGAAAGTCCAAAGTTTTGTTTGTGTCAATAGTGTTATTGGAGAAGAGTATGGCAGAAAAATGATGGATGAAATGAAAAGAAAATATTCTGTTATAGTTAATATGGAAAAGCATAATGCTAGAGTAACAAGCATTGATGAAGCACCTGTTGAGCATCCAAAGCGCTTAGAACGGATTGTGATGCATTTGGTAGAACCCCCAGCTAGTGAAAATATTGATGAGTTTAAACTAGTTGCACCATCAAAAGAAAACATAATAACTGCAATAAAAAACAGTGAAAAAGTTGTTCAAGAGACTGGAGTTCGATTTGATACAAGAAAAAGGAAAAAATCAGAGTCTGAAGACATAGACATAGTCTTGGAACAACTCAAGCGACACAATTGAATTTGTCAGTAAATAAAATAAAGTTCTTTATATAAACATTGTTGTGCATCTTTAACTATAGAAACCAATAACACAATGTGTGTGGTGAGTGATGTGTTCTTGTTGTATATCTGTTTTATCAAATACTGTAAATGTGTAACTACAATATATGTACTTTGTGTAATATGTGCTTTGATCTAATGGGTATATATTTTATGAAGTAAAATAGTAGTTGAAGAGATTTTATATTAAATATATGTGTAATTCTCAATATCTACTAATTTAATGATGTGAGGTGTATTCCCCAGCACAAGTAAGGGTCCATTTTTTCTAATCTTTTTTATTTTGTTTTAAGTACTAGAGAGACCAAATCCTTAGCTATCATATCCTTCCCTTTAATGGTATGTGACTTGAATGAGTGTAATGAATATATTTGCCAGAAAATTCAATGTAAGTCTGAATGCTGTGGTACTCTTTTACAATGGTTATGTACATAAAACAGACTTAAAAAAGTATTTTTCTACTGTAGATTTTATAAAATGCATTCATTAACATTTATTGGAATTATTTGATGGTTTTTAGATCTAAATAAGGTTCATTCTTCATGAGTTCTTATATTTTTTGAATTTGTTACCATCACCCTTGTTCCAAATTATCTTTTGTTCACGATTAACATAAAGTAAAAAGATTTGATTTTGTTAATTATAAGACAAACATATTATTTTAGGTCTAATTTGAAGATTGTCAAACATTTTATTAAATTTTATATTGGGTGGAACCTTAAAAGTATAATTATCATTGACTTTTATAATTAATATGAATATGTTATGTTAAATTTATTACACAAAAATCTAAAATTACAAACTGTAATCTTTCTTCCTTTTTATAAATAATTTCATGTATAATTGGGCAGTATCCTATATTTTCACTTATTTTTGTCAAGATAAAATTACATGTTATTAAAATAAATTATTTCCCAGCTTTTTCTACTAAACAAATGTTCTATGTCATTGTAAACAGTATCCCACAAAGGAAGATTTAAATGAATAGCAGTTGAAACTTCTTGAACAATGATTATCGCCCCTCCTATTAATTGAATTATTTTATTGATTTTAACTCAAATAAACTATGTAGTGACCTCAGAACTCTTAATAATCATTTACTTCTTTAAGCAACTATATTATAAAAATGAATGGTCAGGTGTAAACGTATATATGGATTAATAGTCGAATCGAATGGTAGTGTTGGAACCCATATATGGGTTTAAAGCGCTTAAAGGGTAAAGGTATTTATTAACACTTTGATGTTCGCATATTTCCGCAAAACTTTTATGGTTCATTCTACGGAATTGCCATGATATTTTATATTTTTTAGAAATCACATGGAATATAAAATCTAAGTATTATAAATAATAGCATTTACGAAATACAATTTTATATTATAACAAAATCGAAAGGCACGGAAAAAGATTTGATCTTAAAGCAAAAACAGAAATTGGGTTCAGCATTGTAGTGTCACCGGTCATCAAAGTGTTAATGAGGAATTTAGAAACATTGATGATAATAAATATATCGATTGTTCTATGCCTGTCATTAAATTGGAATAACGTGCAATAGTAACCTCGGCTTGCGAGTAGGTTAGCACTAGCACATATAACCATGGCCATGGCGTCTGTAGTCGTTTGCTATTTATCTTCATAAAATAATATTTTTCTACTGGAATATTTAAGATACTTGATAAATCACCAGAAAACAGGATATTTTTAATTATCTAGGTTATATTACATACTTTATACTTTCAAGTATTGAACATTATATATTATAACCAAAATAAGTAACATTGTACATTATAACCAAAATAAGTGAGCTCGAAATTTTCTGACGACGATAACAAACTTCTTTAAAAACTTTAATAGTGATCATCAAAAATAACCTGTATTTATATTGTGTAAATGTTTAAATAGGTAGAAAAATTAATTTAAGTAATTTTTAATGATGGATGTTTTTGCAATTGTCTATGATAATGTTTATGTATTCAATGTAATGGAATGCAAGATCTTTACTAAAATTACGATAATTTTCGAGAAATTATTTATAATGGTTATTACATGTAATAGAGGTAAACTTGAAATCCACCTAGTGCCATTGGGGCCAGTAACTTTTATAACCATTTCATGGATCGGATTCTACGATTATGTGTTGTCATTTTCATTGTGCCAAAAGCTTATATGTAAATAAAAAAATCTTAATCGTAAGTGTTTTACATTTATAAACATTTTGTTTACATATTTGATTTAAGTTAAAGAGTGATGTTATTAATAAAGTGTATATTAGTGTGTATTATATTTTATTTGTATTAATCAAATGTCATTTAAAATTACTCATCAAATACTTCGATATTATATTTATGATAAAAATGCAAAGAATGTACTAACTTTAGACACGTTGGCCTTTACTAAATTATATTAACAATACGTGTTTAAAGATTTAAACATATATATATATATGTGTGTGTGAGTGTATGACCACGAGATTGTATTTCATTGGAAGTAAACTATTTTCCAATTTTCTCTATGTCGTGTACTGTCATAACGCACTCTTGTACTATGGCTATTACCACGATAATCGCCGCCATAGTACATTATTGAGGTAGGTCGGTTATTGTACATGAATCACAGAACGTTTTGGGAATTCCGCCGCGGTGTAACAATTCTGCTGCTAGTAAAGGTGTTATGAATAAATTAATTTATTTTGTAACTAGTCATTCTATTTGCCAATTTTACACATTTGTGTTTATTACTATTTAATAAATCTTGCCTACAATAATACAATCTCTGCACACCTAACAAAGTGATTCTTTATAATGCGCACGAATTTTTAAACAACATTATCTATATCAGTAAACATATGCTAAGAGTTAATTAAAAATGTAATAAAAATGTTTATAATGCATTTTGTAAAGTAATAAAATAGGAAGAAAAACTAAAATATTAGGTTTATGAAAAATAATTTATCATAACCCATATAATTTATTCACTAAATTAACTTTTTAATCATGATTTCCACTGAAATTTTTCAATGTGACCGGATCTAAATTGTGAGGTAAGTGCCTGTAAAAAGTTTTCTCTCAATTTATTTTTTCTGTTTTTACCGTTAGCTATAAAGATCGAAATAATTTTGCAAAGCTGTAGATTATAAAAAAATTCAAGCACTACTTTTGAACAAAACAGTTATAGCTAATGACCCATACAACTGTTTTAATAGTAATGACTATTGCTGTAAAATTAATTTATGAGATTTGATTACATGTTATCGCATTAAGACAATTTTTTCTCCATTTCACTTTAAATAAAAATTATTAAAATGTATCTACTAAAACATTAGATTGTCCGACAGAACATGAAATAACAGGCGTTATGATTATGAGTTAATAGAAACACAGGTACGATCAAATTAGATTCAAAAATTAAGACATTTATTAATATAAAGTCAGTATGATATCCCGCAAAATCGTGTTATAATAAATAAAATTGGTTAAAAAATTTATTGAAAAACAGTCACGCCGGCATGAACGTGTTAAAGATGTAACTTAGAAATGCTTACCATATGTAGCTAACCGATGTAATAATGAAAGTAAAAACAACAAATAGCAACAAAACACGAGGTGTTTTAGTTTTCTAATTTTCGTAGTTGGAGCGATATATCCTAGTGCAAGGGTCAAATACCTATATCAGTAACTGAAACAGGTATTTTTTTATTATACCCAACTATAAAAAATATAATTGCATTGATAAACAAAATGACAGACTTCGGAAGTATTTGTGTATGTATATGTATTATAATTACGCCGGTTCTTTGCTCTTGGTAATAAACGATGAAATACCATTCATTTATCTAATTAAAAAAAATACTTCTGTAAATTTGTGTTATAATTATTTAACAAACTCTTTAATTAGGAGTTAATCAATAATTATTGACTGCTTAACACTGGCGAATTTATAGATTTGTTTTTATTAAATGCTCCTCAATTTAAGGATTTAGGAAGAAAAGAATTCTTTGTTTTTGGCAATATATTCCTATTGTATTAGAACAAAATTAGTGGTAGCAGGATATTAGATTAATACGTTTTGTTTATGTCATTAAGAAATGAAATTAATTATTAAATAATAAGACGTTACTTATAACAAAGTAAAAAATTACAATTAAACTCAAAACTGAATCTGAACCGTAGTTTTTTATTTTATGCAAGGAATCGGAAATGCGCCTATTGATAACATTATAAGATTTCATCGAAAATTAAAATAAAAAATGTCTTTTACTTTATATATAATCTTATCTGCTTTTTTTCCGTTTGTCTACCAAGTAAAAGTTAATTCTTATCTCATAATTACACGATTCAAATGTATATTTCTAAATTGATACTAAAGTCAATTTACGTAAATACGGTTATGCTCACATGAAAACTATTTTTTATATAAATGACGCTGACAAATATCTTATAGCAGTGCACAACTATGCTTAACTTTTTTGGTACATATTAATGTTCAATTTCAAATTGTATCAATTTTGGTTTATATTTTACGACACATTGATCGAAGGGATTGCGTTTGTCCAAAAATATGGTTGGGATTTACAGATAGACTGAATTAATTGATTTTTAAATGTCGGTTATACTTTGAGAAAGACTTACCTAATATAAGGTTAAAGACTGTTGATTTATGTAATAATTAATATAATTAAATGATAAAACCATGTACATCATATTGATACACCGCGATTTTGAGAGTAATAAATTAACATTAAATATATAGATGAAAATCTTTAACATATTATATTTTAATCTTTCTTTATCTTCCGCTACTGGACCAACGATGAAAATAAAATTAATAGGTTTTATTGGAATTTTTAAATTTACTTATATATTCTCTTTTGTTAATTAAAAATCGTCTCTGAAGAGGTTAATATTGGTAGAATCACATATTTTTCCAAACTTCTGTTCAGACATTATTTGTAGATTTTTTTTTATTCTAATTTTAATCCCCTCGTAAAATGTTTCTTTTAATATTTTTTTCAGCGTGGATCGTATAATCATATTTTATTCACTTTTATGGTTGAGATTGTTTCGCTTAACGAGTGTCTCGCATTATGAGTATGACTCCGGAACAAATTATGCTTTAGATATATTGTTACTGTAAATTTAAGTATTTCGTGCTCAGTTCTGTACAGTCCCTACTAGTTGCACATCAAATTTTAATTAATGTGTTAATAGACAAAAATCTAAGTAATTGCTACAAATCATGAAATATATTAATTTACATTCTTTATAAAAATACTTCAATTTATTTGCAAATAGGTATAAATATTTACGGGATTTTCTGATAGTGAAGTAAGGTTGTGAAGAGGAAATATATCTCAATCAATGTCAATATTTTTTTTAGATTGTTTGTGTTTAGTGTTAAGTGTCCGTTTAAAAAAGTGAAACTAATGCTTAAATTATATATTATATGTTACGTAGTTATATAATGTATAGTTATTATTATAATATGGTAATGAAATAAAAGATATGGTGTGTTTTATAATCAGCTTCTGTCATACGCCATTTCGTGGTAAATCAATCGTATGTCGCATTATTATTATATAATGTATGTATTAAAAAGGGAAATTATCAATCGTGTTTTAATTTATTTTCTACGAGTAAAACGTCTCCTTTTTTTTTGCACGGATCAAAATACAAAAAGTAACGATTCATAGGGTTTAGAGTCAGAAAACATCGTATTTTTAGAGATTACACTTAACAATAAAAACAACAAGTTACGCTGGAAATATGAAACAGTGCAAGACCTTATTTATGATTTTGAGAAATGATTTCTGCGACATGAAGAACTTGCATGCGAAATATTATTCATATACCATCGGAATTGCCAGTAAATCTGAAATAAAAAAACCGAGAATAATAAGGCTGAGAAAAATAAGGCTAAGCTGTGAATATCAGATTTTCTAAGACTTACCAACCCCTCTTGTAACAGAAAGCATCCTCTTGTAAGTTCAAACATTTTTAAAAAGAGCCTGTATGATTCTTAAAGAGGTTGCACTATCGTTACGTTAAGTAGATATTTGATATGAATAAACTTAATAAAATTATTAAAAATGGTAATCACTTGGATAATCATTATGAAATCTTTTTACTTCCTTGCTCTTACTTTTCACAGTATTGATGTTATAAACATCAAATTTGTATCTCAGAGACAGTCGATACCTTGCCTTGTTTTATCATTATCATTAATTGCATTGCATGATCAAAATCAGGGCTCTATTGTATTATTGTACTAACTGTACAATGCCTTGGTATAATCTGATGTCGCCTTTCTTATTTACATTTAAATAAATAATAGTGAAATATCTATATATATCAACGATTTAATAATCTGATTCGGAGACAAATTATTTATATTATTTACTACAGTTAATCTCAAAATGGAATGAAGTGTTACAATATTCTAGAAGTTGTATACATACTTTGTTAAATCCAGCCATTTCGAGTAGATATAATTTATACAAGCTCAGTTGGCTCCTAGTCTCCTCGTAAGCACTAGTACTCGATATGATTTAACAAATACAATATTGTTTGAAAGAATACTTTAAAACATAAAAATGATTTTATCCCTAAGTTAAAATTATACACTTTTTCTGTATTTGAATTATGTATTATTGTATGAAAATATATCATTATCCATACTGAAGATAAATGTGAATGAATGGTATTGTTCTGTGTTTAATGTTCGAGAGCACGGTAAGTGTTACATCAACAGCGCGTAGTTCAGGGACACAGTGACCATGACCACGGTCAAAGGCGTTGCTTGAAGGTGCCCACTAAAACAGTTTGGGTGTAGTAAATTTAGTAGGAAACGAAAGTTCAAATTCTAGAAATAATTTCAACCTCTCAAATATTTTTGAGAACATATAAAAATGAACAATTTGTTATCAACATATAGTAAATAAAATGGCAATCTGAAGTTGTAATAATATCTGGTAAAAATTGGTGATATAAATATAAAACACCAAATTGACCGTCAGAGCAAGCTAAATAATATTATAATTATTATGATCTAATATTATATTATTATTTTTCATCTCCATTACTCTGGTTTATCATCTCTCTGGTCTTTTACTACGAGATCAGAGATTTTTTTATCATTTTTATAAATTATCTAGTTATCAATATTTACAAAAATTTAAGTTTATTAATTTCTATACAGTTATTTTTATTTCTTTTTGAGGAGTATTGGATAATAATTGCAAAGGTTATGCGACCAAATATCAACACAGATCTATAAGTAATATTGAGAAAAAGTGTTTGTAAGTTTTTTGCCAAAATCTTTGTCTATGTTATGTTCTGTCAATTTTATTACTCATCTGTTGAGTTTTTCTTGAGAAAATAAGATTAGATCCTAAGAGTAATTATTATTATCCTTTATATAGTTTTTGGTTAGGATGTCTAATCACTAATTTTTTTTTTGTTATAAATTGTTATTAAAACCTTAGATCCCTTTCTGTGATTAAACTTATATTGGACAATCAGTATTATCTAAATCACGAAATTTGATCTTAGCAACATTGTTATCAATATTTTCTTTACGATGATGTTTTAAGCGTTATTATTTAAAGTGAATTATGCTGTGTCAACAAAATAAATGTTTATTTCTTTTCGAAATACTAATTACTTGTGCTATAATTATAGGTCGAAACAATTTTAAAAGAATTTAATGTTTGCTGAATACATCTCTTATAAATAATAATGTAATCGTCAATCATACACCGTCAATATGAATAATAATGTGAATAAAATTAAAGTTTATCTTTAAATAATTTTGGAAGAGTCTTGAAAAGCATTTTGTTAAGCGTAAGTCTAAATACATCGGCCTCAAACATCAAAAGGTTAAAACTATATAAAAGGGAAACAAGGTCAACATTTAATTTGTTTGTCTCGTTGGTAAACGTTAAAATAAAAGCTGACTGAAAGTATGAAGATAATTTCAGTGAAATCATTGTATGAATTAAATATTAAACTATAATAATAAGTGTTACATGTAAAAAGTTAAATTTACTGTGAAGTAATATTTTATGTATTTATTTATAAAGATGTAATTACGTAGTTTCTGATTGTTAATAAAATATACTTGACTAATAGTATATAGTTAAGCATATTTTTATTATTTATAAAGATATTTGTGTTATATCGTTAATTTATTTATTTATTTAATGTTTAATACACTCATTTGTACATAAGATGGACTTAATGCCGAATGGCTTTTTCTGCCAGTCTACCTTAGGGTTGAGCAGAGATAAATATAAATATGGGGTGCCTAAAAAGAATAATAGAGAATAAAAAAATAAAATAATAATAATATAAATAAAGATGAGAGAGAGAGGGGGAGGAAATACACATATAAATGAGACGACAATTTTCAAATATACAGTGTGCACTAAGAAAAAAAAATACAAAAAAGTAAGGAAGGGGAAAGGTGATAATGAAAAGATTTATATATATATATTTTATTCATATAAAAATTTATATGAACTATTCATATAAAAATTTATATGAGTAGAAGAAAGTAAGTATAACACTTCTTAAATATATCAAAAGATTTCAATAATTTAATTCAATAATATATGTGATTGTATGAAAGAATTATAAAAATTATCAATGCTTAGTAAATAATTATGTTTATCGGAGTATGTTTAGAATGTTATGTCGCTCTGATTCATTATCGGTTTGTCGTGCGTGCATTCTAGATAAACAAGTTGCAGGCAAACTATTCCATTACATTATAACAGAAAGATAAAGATGGAGTGAGGGTGTGAAAGAAGTCGGTGCGGGGGAGTCCTTATAATTGCAGTAGTAGAGGTGACATTGGTTGGTCATCGACCTCGTCCACGACCTTGTATTGTGTCGGTTAATGGGCTGACGCTGCTGTCTCCCCCCGTCCCTTCCACAACCGTCCCTCTAGCCTGAGCCTCTAACACGATGCTGTCTTTGTTACCGTATGGTTTGTTAAGTTCTGTTGTTGCGTAAGTGAAACCTGATTAGAAGGTTTTTTAACCTTATGAGAAATTTGTGCGTTCATATGATATATATAACTACCAATTTCGTTGAAAGTATAAATGAAGATTTAATAAAAATGTTTTTATATTCTACCCAAATATCATCTCCATATTAATTTTCACTTACTTCGAAAAATTTACACCTAAATATTTGCATTTTTATAACCTATATTGTTAAGAATTGTATATTATGTTTGATCTACTCAAGTCTTCAATATTATTTCTTCAATGCAATGAAATTTCAAATTAAAGATAAAGGTATTTTAATTCAAATGTTCGGACTCGTAAAACATGGGGTATTATTAATTTATTTATATTTTTTTTAATAAAACAATAGTTACAATGTTTACCTGTTAAACTTTTGTTACACATTCTTCACTTTTATTATATTAACAACGAATATCTAATCTATTAGAATAATTGAAAGCCATAAGATAAATTTTAGATAATGCAAGTGAAATTTCATATAGGTAGAAATATCCTTTATAATAAATTTATAATTAGCTGGTGTCCGGAACTATGTTTCAGGGGAAGATAAAATAACATAAGATTAAATATATTACCCCAATGCAATAAAAGATCTTTCCTCAATAAAAAGCATATTAAACTTTAATCAGGGTGATCAGGTTATTATTGTTATAAATATAAAAATCTGCCTTGCAGTTTTTCTTAATATGGAAACATACACACATACAATGCACAATTTTTAATTTTCTCTATGGTCTCTTACGATAGTTTTGATCCATTATAGAAGTATTTCTAAAACATAATGTACAGACATCGTTTTGATAAAAAATATTATTTATTTTTAGTTATATAAACTATAAGGAGATGTAGTTTATGTTTTAAATAGCAAAAATAAATCGATTTTTTTACTTTTGTTCAAACAAAAAATCTACTAAGGTTAGTAGATAAAACTAATTCTTTTGTCGTTCATTGTGCTACAGGGGATGGAATTTTTCATTTTACATTCTGTGGTATCTTGGCGGTAGCTCTTGCAAAGCGGCGTCGCGTCCTAAGCGGGAATGTTATCTACCCTGGGCCAGTGCATCGGTGTCCCAGGATGTAATATCAGCGCACTTGAAAAGGAATATAACTATGCATTCATGTTCAAAAGAGCAATTGCTGCTGCAAATTTCGGAGCACATTAGCAGAACTGGCGGGAGACTACTTCGCCTACCATAGGGAACTCGAGGATTCTGGTTGCTCGCCACAGCTGTACAAATTGGGGAATTGCTGTTAGCCATCCCTACCATCCTTGTACAGAGATGATCACAAACTGGCCCATGCTGCGAAAGAGAAAGCGGATCTTTTGCAACGTCTCTCTTGCTGCCAACTCGACCCTAGATGACGAGGTAACCTCACCGCCTACCATCTTGCAGTGTACGTGCTCCATGGCAGACATTTAGTTTCGGCAGAGCTCCGTTAGAGGAGCACTTTTTTCCCATGATATTCACAAGTCTAGTGGGCCTGCTGGAATCCCGTCAATTGTGCTGAGGACGTGTGCACCTGAGTTGGTATCAGTCTTAAAGAGACTCTTTCGGTACTCCTATTCTTTAAAAATTTTGCCGTGCTCTTGGAAGACTGCTTTAGAGTCTCGATCCCAAAAAATTGCGATCGGTCAGATCCGTACAACTACATACCTATTGCCATCACCTGCCTACTTTCCAAAATGATAGTGACTTTAGTAAACAGCCAACTTCTTAGGTATCTAGAGGAGAACCAGATAATCAGTGACCGCCAGTACGGTTTTCGGCAGTGAAGCTCAGCTAGTGATCTTCTAGTTTACCTGACTTATAAATGAGAGCAGGCGATTGAGAGTAGAGGGGACGCAAGCGGTTAGTTTGACATTGCGAAGGACTTTGATCGGGTTTGGCACAAAGCGTTGCTTTACAAGCTGCTACCCTACGAACTTCCTCAGAAATTGTACAAATGGATCACTAGCTTTCTCTGGAACCGAAGCATTATAACCGTTGTTGACGGAGCATCCGCGGATCCCAAACCCGTAAATGATGACAGCACTGTAGATGCCCCTTACACCGGCTATGCCAATAAGTCTCGACAAAGTTTTGATGAGCGCTGAAATAAACTTGTATCCGAAGTTGAGATTTTATTATGCAGTCTCCGATTGGAGTCGATTTCAACCCCAGAAAGACCCAAGTTTACGCGTTTACCACCAAAAAAAATCCCTTCGCCATTTACTTTCATTTTGCCAATACTCCGCTTACGGCCTCCTTAAGCATTGGAATCCTTGGTGTTGGCATATCGAGTAATGTTCAAATTCGTGGTCATCTGGAAGAAAAGGCGAAGATAGTTTCTAAAAGGCTCGTGATATGTAGAGCGGGACAGTCTTTCTCTCCAGCTCACCTCTTGCTTCTTTATATAGCACAAGTCCGGCTCTATATGGAATACTGTTCTCATCTCTGGGCGGGCGCACATCAGTACCGACTTCTTCCATTTGACCGCATACAATGGAGAGC
The DNA here is from genome assembly GCA_018245475.1 of Pharmacophagus antenor. Taxonomy (NCBI): domain Eukaryota; kingdom Metazoa; phylum Arthropoda; class Insecta; order Lepidoptera; family Papilionidae; genus Pharmacophagus; species Pharmacophagus antenor. The sequence goes on from DWQX01000988.1 coordinate 18,537, forward strand.
AGCTTGAATCGTCAGCAATCGGTTATTTCCGATCTCCTTTATACTCTGACCCTGCGGAGGGATGTTATATCCGTCTGCATTTTATGTAAAATTTACCGCGGAGAGAGTTACGAGAATTCGTTCGGAATAATTCCAACCGCCGTATTCCACTACTAAAATACACGACACAACACCAAATTTCATCATCACTATCTAGATGATTGGCAATCTTTCACCGTGTGGTTTAAGTGCCATTTTTTACCACGCACAACTACCCCGTGGAATCATTTGTCGCCAGCGATATTTCCGGATCGATACGACTTAGGGGTCAAGAAGAGCCTACTCTTTCCTTAAACGTCGGCAACGCAGGTGCGACTCCCCGACTGTTGCAGCAGTTTATGGGCAACGGTGATCACATCACAACAGGTGAACCGCTCGCTTATTTGCATACTCTTAATATAAAAAAGGTTATATTGACTATAACTAGTTAATATTGGGTTATTGTAGGTATCTTGCTAACGCCTAAACAAAATTCGCATGATTTGCTATTAAACATAACTAACCTGTATTATATAGCAGGGATACCTGACCCACGACTTGTCGTTTTTTCCTAATTGGAAAAATTATACGAATTTATAACTAACAAACTATTACTTAATGATCACTTGCATGAAACGATTTTTGTTCACTCAAATAAATTGCGTGTAAACTGATCGAACATTTTTTTTTCACACGAATTCAATTTACATATGTAAAAATTAATCCACGCTTAGTAAAAAGATTTTATTCGTGTCTTTTATACAACATGTCGGTATGGTTTACTTAGACTGTATTATCACCATGGATAAAAAAGGAGATATACTTTCGCGTTTGCGAAATTTTTACAACTGCTGCTGATAAATAACGAATTCGTATTATAAAATCTAACTATATATACATCATCGACAATAAGCCTAAGCAATACATACTTTATTGCTAAAGACGCTGCGAAAATTATATTCCACGTCGAACTAATAACGTGTCTTCATCCCAAGCTCTGACTTAAGTTACTTAACTGCAATCAATGTGCAAATGCAATGTGCAAAATCTTTTTTTAATTTTATTTTTTTTTTGGGATTTTTGTCACAATGGACATATCAATCCCATCTTAACTATGTATATTACAACAACTTACTTATTACTAAATATAAAACGGTATAAATAAATTTATAAATTATATTTAAAAATCTTCTAGTCAAAACAAATCAAACCCATTCTGCCAGAGTCAATAGATCTGTGGCAATTTTCAAAGTTGGGTCTGCCAGTATGAATTATATCAGTCCCATGTGCAATCTTCGTTATCGTTGTTTGATCGCTCCCAGTATATGTAATAATCCCGACAAATATTACTCTCAATTCAAATCGCTCGTTTCATAATGAACGTAACATTTTAACTGAAACAAAACTATCATTTAAATACCCGTTTCTTTCTGTGTAATTATCTAAAAAAATATTTCATGTAAATTTCAATCAACAAAAAATCAGTTAATCCATTCGATGTATTCGATAAATTTTCATACAGGCATCAACGGATTTTATGTAGATTTTTTTTTTGGATTATTGTGTGATGTGGATAAGACAGGATTACAATATTTATAGTGAATAATAGCTTATTTAACAATTGAATAAACATGAAAAAAAATATCTGCTTTTGTTATGCTTTACTACCAGGCGACTGCAGCATTTCAACTAATATATAATTTTAATGTCAGTTTAAATGTGTTTCTGATACTATAAACTGACAAAAAGACTGAACTTAAAACTTTTCTCTAGTACATTATAACAAAATAAATGCTGACAACGTTTTATCTATTATTCTAGCTTTATAGCAATTTCTTATGATATTACTTTCGAGATTTCATGAATAAAATTGTCAAGGAATGTCATTTCTGCAACATGAAAGTATTAGTAAGAAACAATTCACAGTATAACACTTGAAAAGTTTAGTTGAAAAGTAGTCTGTTGTGTGATATTTATATTAATTTTTTAAACTACTACTGAAACGAATTGATCGTTGTTATTTTTCTAATTGTTTAAGAAAGTTTAAAAATTGTACAATTTTTTTTTGTAGAAAAACTTTATAGTTTTTAAATCTATAAAGTAAATAAATTTAATACCAGTAAGAACCAAGGGAATGCAATAACGGCATGATTTAAACATGGCAGCGGGAGCAGAGGGATTGGCCTGGATAGTTGCCTAGCAACAGCGCAGGGAGGGTTAACGGGAGCGACCTACTAAAGAACCTTACTCACGTATTATAAAAACACTTCATATTTATCCTTTGAAGAGTACAGCTTGAAATTAATCTTATATAAATTAAAAAAAATCTTCAAGAAAATCAAAAAATTCAACTCTAAAGATGATAAAATCAAAAACTGATTCGCTGCGGTTCAATATTTCTGTTAAATCTATGTTTCTTTTTTTGGAATTTTTGTTTATTGTCGGCTCTATTTTTACCATGGACTAATAGTGAATATGTAACAGCTTGATCTTTAGAAATTTTTATTTTTAAGTGTTTTTATTTTAACATTTTTACATTTAGATTTAAAGGGCGCTGTTAGTAGTACAATAGGTAATGAGATTTTATGGCATATTGATTGTCAGTGATGTCCACATTTCCAGCTTATTGATTGAACTTTACGAGTTATTGTAATAGGGGGCTTGAGACTTCATTCAACGCGCCGGTTGTATAGGTAACCGATGTGACCTTAAACTTACCTAGGTAGACATCACCCTTTTTTCTTGACTGGGGGTATTTATATGTTGTACCGAAGCTTAGTGGAAAACATTATTAAAGATTATCTTTGTTCAAATTAGTTTCTAAGTTCTTTGTTTATCCGACTCGCATAAGACTGAGTGTATTTGACCTCTTCAATGACATTATTTAAAAGATAGTAAATAGTTCACAGATTTTATGAAGAATATGTTAATAAGTTATTAAAGGTAATAAGATTGAAAATTATCATTATGGTTCATGATACAGATGTTTTTAATGTTTCTAGAATTCGTTAAATTATTGAGAGCCGGAATCTGTGTTCAAAGAAGCGGGATAGGTAGTATTGGATAATTATCCACATAATTACATTATTTCATTGCAATTGCAATGTTGTTTTAGGTAACATGAAATATACTTTAGTCCAACTTTAACTAATATCGTTATTAAACAATTATATTTATAAAAGCGTACATTGTACGAATAGGTATGATAGGTGTTGTGCAAGAAATACTAGTGGGGTTAAATATACACTCTACATTGTAAGTCGGAAGTCGTGTGCAACGCGCACCGATGTTGATATGTTGTTACGTATAATACATGTGTGTACGGATAGCTATGTGTTAAACATGTGGTGATATTACGACATGGGTTGCCATTGTTAAATTGATTGTTATTGATTTAATAAAAAAATACATTTACACAGTCCTTTTATTTAAATGCACGTTTAATGTTATTTGACTTATGGAAAAATATTTAAGGACAGCCAATAAACAACAGTTAATATTTGCCAATAAACTCTTTCGTTATCTTTGTGTGAATTTTGTGTAAATATTATAAAGAACGAAAGAGTAAACAAAGAAAATTTTAAATTGATTCCACGTTTATAATATTTGTACATAAAACTAAAGCTACAAATAAAAATTATCAAATCTTTGGCAAATCAGCTTGTTTTCAGTATACACCCTTAGAATTATTCTTAAAAGAAGAGTAGAAATATTAGTTTGGATCGGCTCAAGAGCTAGTCTATTTAATAAAAAGTATTACGATCTGTGTAAGACGATTGTAATTGATAAATTATGTGTGTCATGAAATAGATACTTTTACTGCTGTCATTAAACCTTTTTCAAAGCGTAAAAATGTAATATTTGTTTTCCCGCATTTCGCTATGACTGTAACATGCATTCAGATCGGTATCTATATAGACATGGATTAACTATCTAAAAGATTCCGATCACACATTAATAGCCTTTTAAATATTTTTAGGACATTTTAAACAGTCGACAACACAGGTTTAAAAAATGTTTTATAAGCGTCGTGGGGGCATGTGGGGATGGGGAACCAGAGGGGGGTGCTCGTGTTGCACCACTGACCTGCACGATCCCCCACTTTAACGTAGTTATACGTAGTTACAAATTTTATATTAAACGAGGTTGCGTTTTTATTACGGAGAGCTTTAAAAGTTCATTTGTAACTACATTGAAAATACCCGTACCTATTACGATGAAATACTTCAACTAAAGAATAATTTTTAAGCTTTTCTTTTATAAAATTATATCAATACTTTGATAGAAACAAAAATATTCCATTCCTTGGATATTAATTTCTTTTTATAAAAAAGGTAAAAAAATACGAAGACCCTTTAAGTAAATTGAATTGATTTTACATACAGTTATTAAATTCTTTGCGATAATATAATAGTTGTGTTTAATATGATAAGCGATAGAAAATCATTTTGTAATGGAGCTTTAAATTACGAAATGATTATTTTTATTTAAATTGGGCATTCCGTTATATCGAGACACCAAGAAATGTTCGCCTGTACTTTTGTCTATCTGTGAGTAGAATCAAAATTGATTTTCTTATTCTTAACAAGGTGATTTTTAATTGACGATTGAATTAAAAAAATCCAGATATTTTATGTTTGCAAACTTTTAGGTAATTTGGGTTTTTAAGATTATTGTTGTAATCATATGGTAAATTTTTAATTTAATGCTATTTACAAAGATTTTATAACATTTAGTGAATTTTAAAGTCTATAGATACTATAACTGATCAGTTATTCTGTAAAATGCGAGTAATTTTATGAATAATTACTATTCTTGATCTTACACCTGTTCTTTTCTTATCCTCAATTATACTCGTACATGTATCCCCAAGAAAAAACCGAAAAAAGAATTAAATATTCACATTTTTTTAAATGGATCCAAGTTTTAATAAAATATTGCCATACCTAATTTCATATAATTTTGAAATTTTATAGATGTTCTACCCAGTTTAAACTCTTTGCACCACCGTGCCACCGTAGAATATGGTGAAGCAGAGTCCCCCCCAGTGTCTCCACCAAATCAGCGTGTATCTCTTTGGTAAACTTTTTTCAAACAGAGGTACTTGATGACGCTTCTCACTTCGTGTTTCTCCATTTTCGTGGTGTCGCTCCGACTGCTGGTATTCAAATGAATGTAGCTACTGCTGGATGCGGTGAAGTTTGCGCTGTTAGTCTTATTGACGACTATTACAGCTTCATCGAAACAGACCCGCGGATCCGGTGATCCGCGAGCTCTTGGATATAGCTCCTCCAAATTACGTCCTATTTATACAATTTTTTAACTGGGAAGTAGTGAAGGATCGAAGAAGCCATAAAAATTATTTTGGATTTTAATCTTTATTAGAAATACCCGTTTATCATTACTTTTTGATCACTGCTCATATATATGACCATATTAATACTTTTTTATTCTATACCACAAATATATATCTAAACTGTTTATAATAACAATTATAGGCGAAGTCAATACTTATCGAAAACACATAAATTATTAAGGGTATCTCAGAGTATATTAGTTATTCTAAAGTATATTTAGATGGTATAAATGATTAATGCGTAACATATTTTTATCAAAGTTTACCTAATATTATTTTGTTTTTGTACAATAGAACTGAAACGTCGAAATCTACTATTGTACAATAAAGTAGTCTGTAGATTGCAATAGAATGCATAATCAATATTGTCGGGCGTCCGAGAACGCATTAGCATGCTGAAACAAAGGTGGAAATAGAAGCTGACCAATGTTGAAGAGCTTGTATTAAACACTGTCCTTTTTGATTCAAAGCCACCTTTTGGTAGCCTCAAATACGAATAATTGTAATGTAGAGCTATGATAATGTTTTCAGTTTCTCATAAATATTATTATTGTCTGCGTGCAAATTAATCCCGTGGATTATAAATTGTTTGGTTTTGAATTCTTTTGATTAAGTGCGGCGAAAAATATTTTATTTTTAGATTATTTCGTTATTTCTTTATATATTCTTTGCCTAACAGTGTCTTAAGTTATTCTGTTGGATGCTACTTTTTTCCCGATAAGTTTCGAACAGTCTTTGAAGGGCTTACTTACATTTAGTTTTATTACTGGTCAAACACTACATATCTCATCAGTAATAAATATAATAAGAAAATTATACCCCTATCGTATAAAAGTATAAAGAAACATTTTATTAAAACATATCAAAGCTCAGGGTATAACGAAATAAAAAGTTATGTGTAGACATATATAAAAAGAGTAACAATAAATACGTCTTGAATTATAAACTTCCTTTTCAATAATGATGATAAGGAATTGCTTTCAATGAATATATTAAAAGACGTATAGAAAATTATAGTAATCCTATTAACCATATTACAATTCTTTATTAAAACGAGATGTCGATTCATTTTCAAAATTGATCACTTATGAGATCTCTTTCAATCAAATACACGTGCCAGTTGCTAAAAGAAATCATTTCCGATGGTAAACAATTTGGTTGTAAAGATTTACTTGAGGGATATCAACTTCGAAATTAGACTCTTGTTATTTGATTTGATATTTATGGGGGAAGTATTGAATAAACAGAGAATTGTAACGAGTGCCCAATATTAGATTAAATAAGGTTACTTTTAGATATATACATATATTTGTTAAAATATAAAAATACAGTCGAATTATATTATTCCTAATTTCAATTGTATCTGGTCTTCTCATCCATTAATTTATCATTTAATATCGTTTAGGTAATATATACTAAGTTTTTAAAGCAGTTTAAACAGCTGATTCTGAGTGTCCAATGAAATTCCTTTTGCTTTAAGAGATTAATTATTATTTCATTTATATGCAGACTAGTACTAAATTTTTATTATATAAAAATTAAAAAATTTTTAGTATCCTAAATCAAATATATTTTAATATATTTAAAGTAAAAATAAAATTTTATATATCATATATTTTTCCATTGCAAAATTCAATACTATATCGGGTTTATAAAATAATTCCATTCAAAATTAGCTTTCGAAATTTTTATCTAATTAAAGTTAATTATTAACTACCTCATTAAATAATAAATTTCTTGATAAAATATCATTAAATCATATATATGATTAATGAAGGACAAAGATCTGGTTTGTGTGTACCCTATGCAAAATTCTCAATATTCAGTTCAGTTTAGAACAATTTTACCGATATGACTAAAGTGAAGTCGATAATTATTATCATTTACACATTAGTTCACTTAGTTCCAAATGTACTCATGTGCTTTGTGTCACTCTCTCCAGCGAGTTGATTCTGCCTATTGATTATCGTAATTAGTTACTTTTTAATAAGTGTTATAGACACGAACAAGTGCAAAATCCATACAGAAATATCGGTTATCTGTTTATTTAATTGGTAAGGTAAACAAGTCACTTGTATGTAGCAACGTTTACGTAACGTAACTATATTATTTCCTATACATTACATACATTGAAAACTCATATTTGTTAGAAAAAGTTGTTATTTGGAATATCCTTCTTAATTATTTAAGTTTTGTTTATTATGGATTTAAAACTTGTTTTATACTGGATTTGATTATTAGAGTTTTGATAACCTCCATGGGGTTGTGATTTACCACATGTCCTGTAAATTCGGAAGTCACGAGTTCGATTTCTGTGTCAAATGAGTAGTAGAGTCTGGATGGTGATAGAGTTTTTTAAAACAAGCTGGGAAGCAACTACGTCAATTGGGTTCAAGTTTTAACTTATTATCGATAAAAAAATTAAAATGTTGCGTCTTAAGAATACCTGTGTCGTTTACCACTGATTATTAACATTTTTCCTTGTTTATTATTAAAGTGATACATGGAATTCAATAATAACGCGTATAAAGACATATCACTAGAGGCTTTGCGATAATTGTGCCCCGTACTACCTATAATTTTTACATTCTTTCCGTTAGTATGTTTTACTACAGACCTTGGAGTATAACAAGATGCCGTATTTGCCGTTATCGGTGACGCCGAGTGCGTTGCGATAATACTTACGTTGGAAGGCAATCCAAGTATAATTGAAGTGTGAGTGTAATGATACATTTGAAAGTGTCTCAATAGGTATCGCGGTGAGTGTTTACCGAATTCATGCATCTTGCAATTGAGATTTATTTAATACTAGGAAATGGATATCTAGTATTAAATAAATACTTATTGTACAGATAAATATTCGTACTTGTTGCACAAGCTGTGTAGATTAGTTAATAGTACAATGTTTTGTTAACATATAACCTAAACCTTTACGTTATAGTCGGTATATATTTTTAATTTTACATATTGGATACTATTTTGACGCGAATTGTAATAAATAAATGTATTCAATAGAAGACAAAATTATGATTTACAAGTACTGATTGTCATAACATGTTAAAAATGTAAGTGTTGATGTAATCAGGGAATATTTTTGTATTAATAAAGCCCTTAAATATTAATTATAAAATGTATAATTTGTATATTGTATGTATCATACGTATGAAGAAATAAAACAATTTACGGTGCTGAAAGTAGTGAAATTGTTGAAATACCGAGACTTTATATCTTGCGACTCAAACTGATGAGCACAAAATAGTGCTACAGATACATTATAAGCAAGACCATATTGTTATTGACATGTGTATCACTCACTATTCTGTTCGTCATATTGTACAGAAAAACAAAATAATTTGACTAGTGTCACATTCTTATCATCAGATCTACGTAACGGTTCTGTTAATTAAATATTAATATGTTTGCAATTTATCTACGTCACTTAACACGTGGACCGTAAAGTTATGATCGTAAAAAGTGGCGTATGAAATCACAACTTTATCGGAACATAACGTCATGGATATCGTGATTGCGCGTATGTTAGATTTATTCGTTTCCATCATATGGATAGATGTTGGTTGCATGGATTAATTTACTTCGACCTTGTAGTTATCGCTTAGTTATAGGATATATTTACTGACTATTAATTTTTAGTTATGTATTACATTACAATTTATTTTTAATTTCTTAGCTTCATTTCCATTTTCAGATCTCAACGATTATTTTTACCAAGGGGAATGTATATTCTCATCAGAATTTAAAATTGCTATTTATAATTCCATAGAAGTCGATGACAAACTCTCGATATCAGCATACTTGCTGCTTAAACAAAAAATCCCTGCAATCAGTATCACACAATTAATCCGCAAAAATTATATAGGTAGTACTGTAAAATGTAAAATATATTGGTAGAGTTCCGTTCAGAGGCACGTTATGTTGCGTACTGGTTCCCCTGTCATGGCTAAAGGTGTCAGTAGCCGAAGCATAGTCGCACCCTGTGAAGTAAAGGAGCCTACCTGGCTGACCCGATGCATAAAGCTTACTTTAAAGTGAGCTCGCCTTGAGTAAATGTCGGCGTGCATCGTTAGTAAACTTAGGTGAGCGAGGTGCCGTTTGCAGTTGTGATGGAGTTACGGAGGAGGAGTGATGTATATTGTATTTCTCGCAGCTTTGTCTTCTAAGTATAAGCCAATAAAAATTAGAGCGTTTTGGAACTTCCAAAACGCGCATAATTATCTTTTAATTCCCAGTACTGGATTTAAACTAAAAGCACATTACAGGATGGATCAATGCCAGCTCATGCCAATATTGATGCTACGATGTATGTAAATATTTAATTATACATCATTACAGGTGAGGAAATTTTATGACGTTATTTTGTATTGCTCTGCGCTGCACGAGAATTTTAAACATTTTGTTGCATGCATTTTATACAAGCATTTTTTTTAATAATATCGATGAAAACCAAACCCTTTACATCATATGATTATACTTGTGTATATTGTTATTAATATTGTGCAACGTGAACTGTGACTCGATATTTGTCTAATAACTATCCATTATAATCAATTTATGTAATGACGGAAATGTATCTAATATTGATTTTTGCAATTTTCCTCAAGGTTGTAAGAATTTACTATAATCTTTGTAGTACTTATTACTTTATTACAGTAAAAAAGTAGTTTTTTTTTAATAATACGCCATCATTGTTCAAATTTAGAATTAATAACTACATTTAAAAATAATAAAGTGGTTGATGAAAGTGATGCAGTCAGCGCTTGCAATAAAAAATAACACAATAAAAATCACTTACTCGACTTAGAATACTTTTACTCGCTAAACTAAACTGATTTAATGCAAATACAGTGACAGAAGAATGAATCTAATAGTATTGTAGCTTACCTAAAGCAAATGGTGCCCATTTAAATCGCCTACTTACTGTCGAGAAATTTTAATTTGTTTAATTATCTATATATAATTCGGTTGTAAATGCAATTGAATTTTCGACCACGTGAATAGAAGATGAATTCGTTAAATCCCTATTGAGCTTGTACTTCCCGTAAAGTATACCATTATGTGATAATAACTAACATGTTCTAAGAACTGGTTTCAAACTGGTCAAAAATTATTGACCATTACAGGGGACAAAAAAGTAAATATTTTATGTCACCTAAAATACCTGTTATAAGTTTTTTTTTCGAAATATTTGTAAATCAGCAAGTAGGCCTATCCTGGATTAAAGTTAAGATCAAAGTCTTAAGTATGGCATGACCATACTATAGATACCGATAGATTGTGTTTTAAATTCGTGTGAATAATTCTATATTCTCTCGACCCTGATTTCTGCTACTTTAGCGCGGAAGTTATTCTTATGAATATGTACAGTGACCTTCGAACTTAAAAAAAAATCAAACGAAGTAACCTCGTGCATTAGTAAGACATTTTTTATCGTTTAGTAAACAAACTTGTAGTCTTTCTTTATGGTGTCATGGTACCCCAAGTCCTCTGAATAAAGACAAAAAAAGTCCTCTCGAAGAACTTCTGACATATGAAAGACTCATTGATTTATTCGAATGCTGAAAGTAAGATTATAAATTATTACAGTTTTTATGCATGTGAAAGAACATACCCACTTACAGATATTGTAAAAACAAATATTACTAAAGTCCGTAAATTAGTGTTTTCTAAGCCATTAGTTAAATCTATAAGTAGAAGAGAAATAGACAGGTAATAAAATATAGTCCAACCTTGACACTTAATGTTCTTTAACTATCGCAATAACACAGCTATTTTGCAAAGATTTAACTGGCGTTGTTTCGTGAATATTTTTATTACGTTTATAAAGTAATCTAAAATTTTTATATCGATTTTTGCTTAATATGTTATGTCTTTATCCTATGTGCTGATTATTGTCATTTAATATGTTATTTATAGGAAGAATAGGCAAACGAACGAGCGGTTCACCTGATGGAAAGTAAGCACCTTCGCCTATAGACAGCCGCAACACTCAGGGAGTAGCAACTGCATTGCCAACCTTCCAGGGAGGAGCAAGCTCTTTTCTTGAAGGCACCTATGTCGTACCGATCCGGAGATACCGATCGCGACAACTGATTCCACAGGTTGGTTGTGCGCGGTAAAAAATGGCGCTTAAAACGCACAGTGCTAGATTGTCAATCATCCATCATGGCATTTAGTGTTGTGTCGTGTACTGCGATGGTGGAATACGGCGGCTGGTATTATTCCGTACGATTCCTCTCAAGACACAAGTTTTTACAAGTAAATTTTACATAAAATGCAGAGGGATGCAATATCCCTCCGCAAGGCCAGATTGTCAAGGCGATCGGAAATAACCCGGTTGCCAACGATTCGAGCTGTTCTCCGTTGTATGTGGTCAAATATAAAATTAGTGGTATAATCGTTAAAATCAACATCGTATGGGATTAGTTTGCGTGTCAGAATAATAATTTTTAAAGCGGTCAGTGTTTGTCTCACCTACACACGTGTGCAATGGGAGCAAACAAAACATAGTGATGGCGCCGAATGTCTTCTTGTTGTAATATCGATAATACAAAAACAAACACTGTTATATTAAACGACAAAATACTGCTGTATTATACAAATATTATACTTCCTGTCTTAATTTCCAAATGTAAAATATACTCGTACATTGTTCCATGCGATCCAAACATGTATAAAGATTTTTCCTATTTTTAAAAATAAAAGAAAATTTTTGCTAACATTCAGTGTAAATTTGTATCCTAAAATTGTTAAAAATAACAAAAACAAGAAGTCAAAAACAAGATCTAGGTAAAGCACAGCTTATAGTTTGGGCTAACTTGACTTATCAGCTTTTGTCTCAAACAAGTGAAACGAGTATAAAGTATTTGTAATTATGTAGTTGTTTTGTTATAAAAGTTATTACATAAATAATGTAGAAAATTGCTTGATTAATGTCTCGTAGAGGTTTATTTAAAGTGATTTGCGTGGATGCTGTTGTTCATATTATTTTAAAAAACATATGTATAATTTTATTTATGAAGATCGAATACTGTAAAATGGACTCAAACTTAATAGCTTTTGCAATCACACGAGGCGATTAGTGGTAGAGATAGAAGATCAAATTTTCTAATACATGCCATATCCAAATTTTATTTGGAAGATGGAAATTACCATTGATTCTTTTTTAATGTAGTCGCTTTGTGCTATTGGTAGAGTCCTTAATACTATTACATTAATGCTTTAATAGATATAATAATTTTTTAGTTTGGAAAGGCACAATGATGTTTTGGGGGTGGCCTCTGATGGCTCGGCGGTAGGTAGTTTGTGAGCTAGTCAAGCGAAACAGACTAACGTCTGTTCGATTATTTCTCGGTAGGTAGTATTTTTTTCTTTAACGAAGAATTCGGTTAGATTTTGGACAAAAATATTAAAAAAAATCTTTGTTCGAACACTAGAACCTAAAAAAATTGATACAGCCGTTTTATTATAAAATAATTCTCACATAAGTATTTTTATGTATTAATGATAAATTTCATTAAGAATATAATTAACACCAAATGATATAGAAACAAACGTTTCGTTATAGCCATGAAAGAGTTTTTGTGTGACTATTATGAACTTTTAATTGATGTTTAATAACTTTAGTAAATTGTTAATAATTGCGGGATATACATAATAAAAAAAATATATATATTTTTTCAAGTAATAATAGGGCTTCCAGTCAATACACATTTGCATAAAAACCAGCAGTAATGGGTTAATATCCCACATGTTACAGCGTCATAAGTAATCGTTCCAATTAACGGTCTCTGTCTTCTATTTACAATTTTATTATAATATACCTCACCTCTACACGTAAATATAAGAAATAAAATCTATGATTTTTTTTATAACTTTTTATAAATTTGCAGAAAATTGTAGCTCGTTATATATTCTCGTTATTATACTCTCATTACATATTTCTCGAATACACCAATAATCACAAAATCCATTAAAAATATACTTACAACTTTTGACATTTTGACGACACCTATGTCATATTATGCCACAATTACTTATCACTCAGTAAAAATTAATATAGTATGCTAATGTATCCACTTATAAAAAGATGCTGCTACTAACATATTAATTTGATTTTAGGGTTATATCGGTTTTAGTATTTTAATTAGCATTACACGAACATCTTTTACTTCATTATCTTTATTATTCGTCGGTTACGAGTATCGTAATTTAATTGACTAATTTTAATTAAACTAATTTATGATTGATGATAATTGATGAAGATCATTTTGTAAAATGAGTTTTAATTGTCATTTATTTATCTTATCATGTATACACCAATTTTTTTAATTTTTTGTGATTGCGTTATTTTATAATTAATACATCGTCATCAAAACGTTATATGATGAATGTGAAAAAATTGTAAGTTTTCGTTTTTTGGGCGTAATGGATAAAAAGCTGCTTCCGCAGTGATATAAAAAGATTTCTATGATTGTCGTCTAAATAAAAGCTTTCGTTAAAATTGGTTGTAATGGGAACACAAATTATATATTAATTAAATTATACTACGACGAAATGTTATTACTAATGCATGTCGAAACATTCAAGTTGTAAATAAACTTACTATTTAAAATACTCTATAAAAATGTTCTGATATTGATAAAGAGAAAACCATTTAACATTTAATTTATATATTATCATATAGATATTTTCAATGCAGAAACGGCACAATTATACATTAAAATTGTAACAGATTTGTTAAAATTTATAATATATACGAGGTGATGTGATAAAGATTACTAAGATCAACATATCATTTGATGTTCATGATAGTATTGTAACAATGTAAACGTTTTGCCAGCAGAAGTGAGTCGCATTTGGCTAGTTAACAACTATGCGAACTGTTCACTTCCCTACTGATGTTACTATATATATAGTTATATAATATATACTGTTAATATA
>DWQX01000989.1:0-32859 GCA_018245475.1 Pharmacophagus antenor
ATAATATATTACATTATTTTAATAATTTTGGAAACTATTTAAATGAGTAATAAATTTATTACACTTATTCCACAGCTGTAGAATAAGCTTAAATACTTTAATTCACAACTACATAATAATTTAAATGTATGCTTTTTACCCTTTTCATCTTTGTATAGTTAAAATATTGTTGACAGTAACAATGTATTCATCTGCTTTAGTAGGGAAAAGCTAGCATTTACCTTAAATCTTAGCAGTTTGGAGATATAAACTATATTTACCATCATCATCTGCAAGAATACCATGACAAAGGGATGAATCCAAATCCTTTAGTTTCTCATAAGCATTAATGGCACTGCTCCGCAACAGGGTAATGGATCTGGCAATATAATTGGGTATTGTACCATTGTGGATATCAGACCAGAGACGCATTCGGTCCTCAATTGTGTTTGGGAGCAGGAGCTTGTCATCTTGATCATCCCAAGGCATCCATATGTTGTGGTAAAAGAATCTGTACAATAAAGCACAATGTGTTCATCTCAAGATTGTACTAACAGAAGACATACATATGAATAATATAACCTGGAAATAATTTTAAAAAATCTATAGAATTTAAACTTCTGTAAAAAAAAATAATTTACTTCTATGAAAGTAATCAATTTTTAAAGAAATTTAAATAATTATATAGATGTATGTAACTGATCAGAGCAAATCAAAGTTGCCAAGGAGCTTTTGCTTAAATATAAAGAATATATTTTGGACATCATTATCTGTGTTGTGGCAACAAACAATATTATGCACTACAAAAATGATGCTATACAGTCATGAATAACACAACATATCCAGATAGTGCATATTATTCGCCAAAAGTTTATTTCTTGCCATCTAATCAATCTACATCCTATTAAAAACAGTAAAAAACCTTATTTATTTAGCAAATAATCTTAGTATATTTTTATTACATGGATTTTGAACTTAAGTAAAATAAATGCCTTTGTACTGCTCTTTACTTTTATTTTAAATACCCTATGTAATTACTAAAAAAGTAAAGCAATTAATAAGGTAAAAATTATTTGTCATAACTAAAAAACTGTAATAAGGTATAATATTGTATTTAGCTAGATGTAGATTTTACATAAATAATTATTGCAAAATAAAAAAGCATACCTTAAAAGATCAATGAATTCTGCAGTTGTTGTGGCATTAACACATTGCTCCCTTTGTTTAATAGTAGGCCAGAGTTCAATGAGGGGAACATCTACAACAGACTCTGGTAATGTCACAGCCTCATGCTGGACACTTAGGACCTCCACATTGGCTGCTAGTTCTTCAAAATCTACACTTGTTATAGTCACATAGGCAACACAAGGGAACCTTACATCTGTAATTATAGATTCTAATTTACTAAATCAAATAAATCATCCCATTAATAGATAAAATAAAATAATAATTTTCTTTTCGAATTTCTGTCTTACCATATAAAAAAGAATTTTAATTTAAATGCCATCAGGACAACATGGTTAGCTGCTGAAATTCTTTAAAGACTATTAGACACAATAATTCGTCCAGTTTTAATAATCTTATGATCATTACTATGAGTTCTAAGACTCCCTTCAATTTTTGAAAATTTTATTCATAACGTGACTTGATTATGTATTACAAGTATCTTACCGAATTTTTTGCAAAAGTCTTTTGACAACTTCCATAAAGCATCCCAACCAACTGGTTCAACTAACAGCTCTGCTTGCAGATTCCATTGTTCCCGGGCCGTTCCTCGACCCGTGTTGAAGACACGCAACAACTCTTCCAGTATTTCATTATCATTACGGTTAAATAAATATACAGACTCCATCTGTAAAGCGCAATTTTAGTATACTAGAAAAACAGACGAATTTAAATCGTAGAATGGTAATTACTTAGTTTTTACCTTTTAAATTTATTAAACCTTGCAGCGAGTAGAAAAGTTGTTACCAAGGTTTGTAGTCAATGGTTTATTTATGCAATAGTGTTTTAAAACCAATAACAAATCATTTTCTATCAAACCGTTATATCTAAAAATTTAAATTTACAACTTACAATGTTGCTAACAGCAGACTTAACAGAAAAATGTTAGTATTGACATATCTATTCCACATTCTAATTAGTTTTATTGTAAGTGTCATGTAAAAGTAAGGAGTTTTATACAACCATTCATTAAAAGAATACGCTTTTTGCCAAAATTTCTATGATATGATATAATAAGCAGAGAAATTAAAATCTGTTTGTTAATATTTCCTCTTTTTATTTTTAACTTGTCATATATTTATCAATATTCACGTTTGGATCTTCAATGCTATAATTTATGTAATAAATTTTGATGTTACATAATAAATACTTATCTACTACAAATGATACAAAATCTTCAGGAAAGGCTGTGTAAAAGTAGTCAGTGTCTCTTCCGTTACTTTAAAAGTGACGTTAGTAAGTAAAGGTTTGAATTTGAGGTTATTTTTAAATTTTTGACCTACAAAAGAATTATAACTGAGAATACTTATAAATACTTGTGTAACATTGTTTAGCAAATGTTATAAAAAATAAAAGCTCTGATATTCTTTTATAATGGCTACCTTTTCAAGACTACATAAAATCGCTCTAATAAGTCTAGGCGCAGTAGGTGGCAGTTTAGCATATTACAGTATTGGTAAATCCGAAAAGCAATTTGATGTGCATAATTCGTGGACTGTAAATTATACGCCGAGTGTTAAGTGGGACAAAAATTGGGACAGGTAAGATTTGTAATAATACTGTCGTTGAGCTCAATAATATAGTGACCTACTTGTAAACAAACACACGTTATCACCAGTAATTGTCCTGAACAGTAGTATTTATTTTAAATTTTTTATCTTTGATTATTTTTATCTTTGAGCTTTTTTCCTTTTCAAAAGTGCTTGGTCATTAATAAATGTCATCCTTTATTAAATAAATATTGATTAATCTATAATTAATTTATAGTTTATCTTCAACTTATTTTACGCAACACATACCAATGCTGTTAAATAAGAAATAATTCGGGCTTTTAAAAGTTGTATATGAATAAATTGTAAAATAATTCAAATAGGTTTGTGAAGATAATTCAGAATAAATTTTAGACCTGAAATGTTTCTTTAGGTTACTGTTTTTGTGTATAGCTAATACAGTATAACATTCTTTTCATGTTAAAACATCTCCTTATAGTTAAAATTAGTAGTTGGATATACATTTAGCTGAGTATTTGAATTATAATACACTGGTAGAGTTTTAACCCTAATTCTTGCAACACTTGGTAGAAGAGCTGATTGTAGAACTACTTCAATGGTAAAAATAAATACAATTAATAAAAATTTCAGAAGAGACCCACAATCCATTGTTCAGCCTGCTTCACCAAATAAACCTGAAGATGAGAATCGTTATAACGAACAGATAGAGAAAGCGAAAGGTAAAGCAATCAGACATTTATTCCTCATCAGACATGGCCAGTACAATTTAGATGGAACTACTGATAAGGAGCGAGTTTTAACAGAATTAGGTATGTTTTAAATTAATTGTAAGATGTATAATTTCCTGGTGGCAGAATTGTGGCCACTTGTTCTTTAATCATTTATCATTGTCATTAGCTGATACATACATTTTCCTTCTGTTCTTTTCTATGTGATGGTGCAAAGAAACTCCACATTAGAGAAATTGACTAGCTTAAGAACAATATAGGACAATAAGTCATAGGGATTTTTGAACTTCTTAGCCACCTAACAGTTTTTTGTGTTTTGAAAACATGTTAACAGTTAAAGAATTTACTTCTTAGGATGGATAGAAGTGATCGGAGATGTCTTTTTAAATTTTATTACATTGGTTTTAATTACATATTTTAACTTGCTGTATACAGTGGTCATTTATAGTAACAGTAATAGATTTAAATCTTACAAAACAATTGTATATAAATTATAGGTAGAATACAAGCAGATATGACTGGGCAAAGACTGGCAAACTTAAATGTAAAGTGGGACTTACTTGTAAGGTCTACAATGACAAGGGCACAAGAGACAGCGTGTTTGATAGCTAAGCATCTACCTCAAGATTTAGAAGTAAAAGATTGTCAACTTATCGAGGAAGGTGCTCCAATTCCTCCAGAACCTACGGTTGGACATTGGACACCAGAACCAAAAGTAAGTTTATATAATAAACATATTAATCCAAGTGAAACAGGATCCTACCTTGCAGTTCTGGCATTTGCCTGTGTAATACAGCATGATTTGCATCTGAAAATTAACCGCTGTGTCCTTAAGTGTCACCTAAATGTCACTCCTGAAAGGATTGAAGAGCATTTTAAAATAGGGTATGTATCTGGAGTATTTTAAAATCTTAATTTTCAATTTGTATTATATATAATGTGCCCTTGACTTTAGTATTTATTTGGTATATAATATTATTTGTGAATATTGAATGTTCAAATGTAGAGTTATCGTTCTAAGCTTGTCATATATGAATTTAATGTCACTCTTTTTATCCCTTTTATCTATAAAGATTTCTATTACAAGCTTTGTCTTTCTCAAACTGACCACAGAGGAGAATTAAAAATTGAAAGTAGCGAATTGTGCGAAAGTAGAATGTGCCAAAGTAGCAGGTCTCTTGTAACCAGAAATGTGGTTTGTTACTACTTCGACATGAATCACATTATTGGTTACATAGAAGTCATGTTTAGTAAATAAGTATTTCTAGTTAAACAAATTTATGGATGATATGTTGTTGCACAATAGCTTGATTTAAACACCAATTTTCATTTAGAGGTAATATTTTTTATTAATATTCATTGTTTTTTTTATATATATGTCTATTTTCAATTATTTTGTTAAAATAAAAAAAAACTAGCCCAGTTTTGCATACCTAATACCAGTATTACACTAGTGAGTTTACTAACTTTCTAATTATACTCATACAAGGTAGAATAGTTACAATTTATAACACTTAATGGCCATTTTATATAAAATTTGATAAAGTAAATGTATTTTGATAAGTGATTTAATCTTAAAGAAAATCCATAGAGATTATTTTTATAATAATTTGAAATGTAATGTTGCTTTTAAAAGAGAAAACATACATTAAACTATATACCATAGTATTAACTGATTACAATCACACCTACAGGCTGTGGAGATATGTATGGAATTTGTTAAAACTTTGTTAAAAGTTTTCAATTGGTTTTTGGATGATATCTTCATGGAAATTGAATAGAAATATTAAAATTGCTACATTTTAATAAGGCATAAATCAAAAACCCATTAAAAATCAAATTATTTTCCAAAAAATAAAGATTAATTACTTTATAACAATTACAAAGTAATTGTGGAGATTGGTATAGGTCTGAAGTACAAAGATGTTGTATTGATCTAGCCTTTGATCTATAGGCATAAAAATAATTGTTGTTCCATGTAAATGTGACAATATACTACCTTTGCTTTGCGCAATGACTGTTATGAGTATTTTGATAATAAAGATTTTAAAATCGGTGCTGGTATAAGCAACAAACTAGCAACCGGGTAATAGGGTAACAGCAATACTGGGCATTAAATTAACAGAGTATGGTTGGGCACGTGTAGCAGTTCTTCCAGGATGGCGCGCGCATTGAGGCTGCCTTCCGGCGTTACTTCTACAGGGCCCCGCCTGAGCAGAAGGCAGATACTTATACTATCCTTGTTTGTCATGCTAATGTCATAAGATTCTTTGTTTGCAAGTGAGTACAATTTTTATATGATGATCTCATATCCAATTCTTACATTATAAAAAGATTTACTGTGCAAGTTATGAAATCACCAGACTAAAAGAATTATATAAATTAACAATATTTCATTATATTCAACATTTGTTAAATTAATTGAATGAAAAGTTAACTGATTAGCTATTAATTCATAATTTTCTCGCTTATTAATTAAAAAATAAAATCTTTGTTTGTGAATGTATATATAATAATATTTATTTATGTTTTATTTTAGTTATTATTTTTTAGTCAAATTTAACAAAAACTATACTATATATGTTTCATATTTGTATAGCTATCATAATTATATTACGTAACCTATAGATGGCGTTGTCATTTTTAGTAAATACTATTTTGCCGGCCAGTTTGAAATAACTAGAACTGGCTGGCTAGAGAAAGAGACTATATAAAATACTAGTAGTTTAACGATTTTTCAACTTTAATAAAAAGATATAGGGCATGAAAAGAACTATAAAAAAAAATCAAAATCCTTGGATGTTCAATATTTCGTTATTTTTCAGGGCCTTGCAATTCCCTCCGGAAGGTTGGCTGCGGATATCACTAAATCATGGTTCTATAACTTGGATCTCAATTCTGCCCAACGGCAACGTAGTTCTTAGAGCCCTGAGCGACACTGGCCACATGGAACCGAGACACATAACAAGCCGGTAAACTGTCTGGTTATTAACACGAATTTAGTACAATGTAGGAAAAGAATCAATAGTCCGTGAATCAATAGTCAAAATGTTTTTTTTTTTATAATCAACAAATGAAACCTTTTTATATTGTTGCATTTAGTTTAGTTTTTATATTATAGCGTTAGGTTTTAAAACTCTTGCTATAGCTTTTTTATCATTGTGTAACAGAAGAAACAATCTATTTTTATTATCTGTAAAGAGTTGTTGAACAATTTTATTTTATACCTAACTTGTCTTACATAGAACAAAGTAAATGCATAATACAATATACATATTTAAGTACTTAAATCTTTACCATACTCATTCATTATGTAGTATATTATTATTGTTATAAAATACTTACTCATTTTGATTTTAACTATTTTATATTGTTATTGTCTTAAATGCTAAAATTTAAAGGTTAGTTTTGTTTATGAAAAATGGTCACGGCAATATAAAGCCTAGGTAATTTAAATATATACATATATTTATAATGAATTATTGCATTCAATTAATATTGTGTGCAATGAAATGTTTGTTGAGTATTTGGTTATATTTATTAAAAGGAAAACAGCGACTCGTCTATAAAATTTGTGACGCGTTTTTTTTGACTTACATTAGTAATACATATTTAAATGAAGGCAAGAACGTAACACCTTTTTATCGATTGTTATTAATAATATTAAAAGTAATAATTATAAATGAGTCACTCATTAAAACTTATTTGTTTTACACATAACATGTATGAGATTCCATATAGAAATTCCAATTGTTTAAAACGAGCAGTGAATAATATATATAAAACCGCAAACAGTTGACATATACTTAAACCAATAATGTTTTCCGAATATTTAGTTAAAATTAATTACTACATATGTATATAATTTATTATTTTTCGTATGATAAAATTTATAATTATTATTATGATAAAAGAAATGTTTCGCATTCAATGTAATAGCAGATTATGAATTAATTGGTCTCTTTTTAAATAGATATAATAGTTGTATGTAAAAAAAAGTCGGCCACATGAATATACCAAAATTCTGAAAACGTATGTAGTTTTCTCATATTGAAGAACACAAGGATTTGACATTAGAAATAAGAACAGATTTATAATGTCATACTATAAATTGATTACTGTCAGTTCCAGTATGCAATGGTATCATTGTATGCTCATTGTTATAAAACTAGCCGTCATCCGCTCACTTCTCCTGGAGTAGTAATTTTTTTTATTTATCATTAATATCAATAATCCCTTCAGTATGTATAACAAATTTTTACTCTAATGACTCGGAGAAAAAAAGTTTCATTGAAATTTGAAAGTTCCTCTTTCTCTCTTAGGGATGTAATTTTGAAAAACCCTTTTTTAGTGGATGGTGTTGTTTAGGCTGTGCATATATATATAGAACGATTAACTGACAGAGTCCTGAGTCAGTCCGGACTTTGAACTTTATATCAATAGATTACAAGACTACATCCTTGACGGAATTGTTTGAGGATTGCCGAGCGCGAATTATGAAAAACATTATTCCGATTCACGGCTTTCATTCTTTTCGGCATGTTGTTATTTCCTCGGCTATTCTCACCCACGATTTTTTTTTATCTTGTAGCCGATCGAAAAGATCGAAACTTCATAAGCATCAGACCGCACAGCAGAATTGAATCGTTGTAAATGCTTATAGCATTACTATCAGGTAAAGAGTTGTCGTTCTGTATATTCAAGATTAACGCCTGATATTCCTATATACCGTGAAGGAGTCTCAGGAGGAATTACCTAATTGCTAATCTCAATGTAATCGTTTTTATTAGTCTAGAACTTCGTGGTTGAATTAGTTTATAACGTATTTTAATTTAGCTAAAGCTAGTCCAAAGGAAGAGACCACAAAGTTTTGTTTAAATGCAGTGGGAAAGAATAAAGCTTTTTTTTACATATATTTAAAGATTTAAGATTGTATGGGTCAAAAAAGGTATTTGAGACAATTGTCTGTTAAAGCATGCTCAACCAGACAATTGACTAAAATATGTTGATGGTCAGAACGCATCAATGCAGCTATCAGGGCTGGTATAAATAATACTAGGGTATTGGTAAGCCGGATTCGAAAAATATTCACACAATTCGTCCAAACTCCCCCGAATAAGTGGTCCACAATGGAATCGGAGACCCATCATGTTACTTGTATAATGGAGTTTTTAATAAATATACCGGTGAAATAAGGAAATCATGTCAATTTGCTTAACGAAGGTATTTTATATATTAATATTTAAGGTATAGTTAATTGTGTGAGAAATTTTTCATTCCTTCGGGTCATTAGATTCAATATTTTGTTCTCCTATCCATGCGAATGTTGTCGCTGATACTAGCTACTTTAAAATAAATAGGTTTCATAAATGTCTTCGCTTGACTGTCTGTCAGAATCAGTAAAAAAATGCTTTTGTTATGATTTAAAAATCGTTCAATACCTGTACCATAGAAATGGGCGACAGGTGTATTTTAAAATTTTAATAGGTAAGGATTTGATATTGGTTTTGAATATAATTTTATTAATAAATAAAAAAAACTAACAAAACATCTCTATTAAGAGTGGGGGAAGAGAGGGAGGAGACTATATTAAAACATTGAATAGTATGACCGTGTAGTATGAAAATTCATTATTGAATAATACCGTTGTATACGTCAGTCTTGAAAAATAAAAAAAAAGCGTTTGACGTCAGTCCAATTATACTTTCAGGGTCTTTGTCTGACACTTTAAAGAATAAATACTTATAATGATTTCACCTAACTATGATGTATCGATTTTTATTTTCATTCTCTTTTGGAATATATAAAGGTAAAATGGGAATTGATTCACGGATTCCATTAACAGAATTTATATTGATGAAGAAATTTTTCATTTTACATCCAATAAATAAAAAAAAAAGGAAACAACAATATAAATAAAATCTCTTAATATTTAAACCATCAACAGTTACATAACTGATTATATTTACTTATAAAAATTGTCGTATTACTATGAAATGTTTTAAAGGTGTCATTCGAACTCTCTATTTATACCAATTGGTACAGCTATAACAAATTGCCGTCATCAATATCGATAGCTTTTATCTTGTACTATATACAGAGTTGGCTAAGAACATATATTTTACAAAGAGTTAACGCCTGGTCTTTAATTAACGCTTTAGCGCTCAGTAAGGTTTAGTTTTCTAGACTTTTAAACAAATCAAGAAAAAAATGGTATATTAGTAACACTACAACGACTAAGTAAGTTTTACCTACAGATAACAATTGCTAACCCCTATTATAGTGGCATATTAAACGTAGTCGTGCTAAAATACGTTTGGCTCCACAACGGTATCGGCGGCGCGGTATGGTTCGAAAGAATAGAAGCTATATAAATGTACAGGCAGTGTTTTATACCATTCTATAAGTATACTTAAATACTTATCTAATATCTAACAATTGTTAATTGTTTTCGCAATTTTTTTAATGAACTGTCCATCAAAAATATGTATTTTAAATGCTCTTCAGTATTCGTTTTGCGGTGGATGTAGTTTTTTGTTACAGCATTTCGAAACTCAAATCTATGTACGACGCAATTCATAAGAAAGATAAACAAAGCGCAATATCGCGTACAATTTATTACACTTCCACGATTACAATGTAAACAAATCATTCTTTTTGTACAATTTCCAAGTGAAACTTTTTGGATTCGTTCACCAAATTTCTATTTAACGCGATTATTATGGCACACGTGCCTTGAAATATAATTATCTAGTATCATTATAGCATACTTCTATACGATTAAATGATTTTTTTCAATTGTAAACTCTTATTTAAAAAAGAAATTAAAGTAATGCAAATTAAAATAAAAACGTCTCTCGAAGATTTTTTATACGATATTGTAGACATAATAAATATAACCAAAATTACTTCAGCACTTTTAGAAGTTACTATGTAAATGGTGCAATGTTTTATATAGTTGCTAAGAACAACCCGTGTTCAACGAGCTGCCCCAGAATTTTGTATAACTGTAAAAAATAGCTTTATTGAATTATAAAGCGGTTCCCTTAAATGGATTTAATGAAGGTACGAATCACAACCCTCGGCTACCAGTACAGATCTCTTATTTTTATGAATATTTGTATGAAATTAATGATTAACCCGCACAACTGTTGCTAAATGATTTTTTAAAAATTTTACAAAATATTTATTACATTAAAAGCGATTATGCACCGACAAGTGAAATAATATAATAAGAATTGGAAAAGAAATATAACAAATAATTAATTTTAAAGGACTAGTTTATTCAATTAAATTTCTCGCTTTTTCGGAAACCTTTCAATCTTAATAATAATTATAGTCATAGAGAACAAGATGCGAACTTTTCTCTTTTTTATTGTAAACGCTTACAAATGTTTTGTTTATTTTTTTTAAGGAGTTTTCGATAAAAGAAACTGAAGATTGTAATATAATAAAGAAACATCATGGCGTTAGTTTCTACTTATCAAAAAAATATATATTGGGAATCTTTATTTCAATTTGATCATTGTCAAAAAAATTATATTCAAAAGCCAAACTGCTATGTGAAACTAGTATTCTCTGAATAAGCATTTACAATGTATTATTTGTTTATAAAACTAAAATATTTTTACAAAAACCCTCTATGTTGAAACCCTGCAATTTTTTTTATCCGTAATGTAGCCCCCACACTTGGCACCTATTTCACCTAGTGAACTGACAACGAGACCGTAGATGGTGAAGCGCGTATTTCCTGTATAATGATATAGTTACCTTATAGATAGAATGAAATAAACCACTGCCATAACATACAGCCTAATTTGTTACTGTTATCATATGCATGTTGCAAAGTTTTGTATATAATATATCCAGTTCATGTAAAAATGTATATTATAATTTTATAAAAATAATAAATATAAAAGTATTTACTTGTTTTTGTTTTATTTGACGTCATTTATTTAACTTTCTCTAACATAACTCATCGTGTTCGTAAATCTAGGAAATTGATGAAATATAAATATTAGTATAGTCGTAAACGGGCTATATCGATGACCTATTTAGTCATCTTTTGAAGACTAAGATTTTTTTAGTAATAGACGATAATCTATTTTATATTTTTGACTAAAGCATGATATCGGAGAAATTTTCAAATGAAACATCATTGTTACGTTAAGAACCTAAATATTTATTACATTGGTCAGTAAATTTCGATTCACAACATCAATTTTAGAATAAAAAATATTAGAAATAGTATTTAAAAAGTACATTCATCAATACTTAAATAATATAGGCCGAATTAGAGACGAGCATGCAGAAGTAGTTATAATAAAACTATTTAAAAATATACTATATTTTTACTCGTTAAATAGTCTACTTTTCAATAATTATATTTGAATTAAGATATGATTATGTTGATAACTGTACCCGCGTTATAGTTAGTAAAATTTGATATGAATTATTAAATTTTGGCACAGCTCTATTTTAAAGTTAATATTAATAATAAACATTATTTAAAGTACAGTATATGAAACTCAGCGTAGTTAAATATATTAAACATTTCACTTAAGCGTAATTAGAAAAGTATTTGAGGTATCCAATTAACATCATTATGAATTGAGTAGATATCTCAGAGTAAATATAAAGATAATCGACTAATATCAAAAATTTTAATGTTATTTTTAATGAAATAAAGATTCTCCTTAGAATCTTTAAAATGACATTAATTGAAGCGTATAATCATACTTGGAAAGTGAATTAAAAACGCCACCCATTTCTTTAAAAGTTAATCAATGAGGATATTTCTTTAAAATTACTTACTATAATTTACGATGAATTAATTAAAAAATGTAATGCCATTGATTTTGAAATTTATCAATAATCGAAAAATGCATTAAAATGTTTAGGTTTGCTTAAACAGCGGTCACGGTTCTCTGCATGATAGCGTCAGTACCTTCAGTATTCTCTTCATCGTCTTCGTCATCGCAAGCATCTTCTGGCTCACCTAACGCTCGAACGAACTCTGAAAACGTTCAGTTATATAAGATCACATAGTACGCGTAATACAGTTTCAAATGTTCGTATGTGATCCACGTGCAAGTAGGTGCAGTGAAATTATTTTGATTATTTACTGCATTCTTTCTTTAACAAAATATCATTGCTTATTATGTGTCTATTTTATTTTATTCTGTTGTTAATAATAAACCTGTTTATTTTACAAAGTATATTCGGATCCTGCCTATTGTTACAGAATATGTAAACTAATATATAACTGAATACAACATAAAATTAGAACTGCTTTTAGCTGTGGTGGCTGTGAGCAGACACACGTTTAAAAAGCATTAAAACGGTTTAGGTCAAAACATTTCCCTTTTATTTTAATTTTTTATATTCACATACCCAAAAAGTCAATTCGCCCATCGCCATCGGAGTCCACTTCTTTAATCATGTCTTCAACTGTGAAAAAATTATTATCTTATAATCTGTTATTATTGCAAAAAGTATGAAAAATATATTATTATATATAGTAAATAATCATTCAATGTAGTTCTTATCGGATGTTATAAGCTTTATAATGAGAGCTGGATTGTTAATTTTTTGATATTGTTATTAGGTTCTTATCGGTGACATAAAGAGCAGTGATAGCTAATAAAATCTGCAGTAACGAGACGTACAATAATATCAAACCTGTGTTACAACATGCAAGCTAGCTTCTGCGCCATGAAACCAGATAAAACGGTAGCATATAATATGCTTTTTTATAACTATGAACCGCTATTCAGAATGATTAAAATACATCAAATCGAGCTTATAGCTTTTGGATATAATATAATTTCTTTGATATAGTAATCGAAGTTATGTTTCGACTGCCTTTGGTTAACCGCTTGCCTTGTTAGACGGAATTCCCGGGTTTTATCCTGAGGTCAAAAGTGTAAAGAAGGTATGGTCGTACATTTATTTTTAAACCACTTGGGTAGTTACTAATTTCATTGACAATCTACTGCTATAACAGCATTGCTGTGTTTCAATAGTCATACACGTGAAAGCCAGAGTATTTTGGTCGTGCGCGCTTTACCGTCGACGGTCTGTTTTTCACATAATATTAGGTGACATTAGGGTTAAGTGCTTGCCGATGAAGAAAGCCGTGTGCTGTGTCGTGTGTAAGGTATACTCACTCTCCTCCTCGGAGAGATCTTCTCCGAGGCACTGCAGCACGGCCCTCAGGTCGGAGGCGCAGATGTAGCCTCGGTTGTGTTTGTCGAACACGCGGAACGCGTCGCGCAGCTCCCTCTCCTCCTGCTCGGCGCACGTGCTGCCGCCGCCCGCCGACATCGACTTGGACAGGATATTCACGAACTCCTCGAAGCTCACGTTACCGTCGCCTATAAGTTTTTTTTTAATTTTTTAACATAAAAGATATGTATGAATAACTTTTTACTGAGATGTTAATGTATATTTTTTTTCGGACGGTATAAAACTCAAAATTACCTAGCCCAGTGAAAAAATTTTAATCATCAGGATGGGAAATGATTAATTTCCTTTAAATCTGAGCATTTATGGGATCTTAAGATATTTTTTTTTAAATAGAATATTTTAAAGATAGCTTCATAAACATCTCAAAGTAAACCAAGTGTTCTCCGGGTATGAAAGTAGGAAAGATTGATTTTTCTCCTATACATAATTTCTTTTCAACATTTATATCTAAATTTTTCCACAATCTTTTTGTCGTCAGTCAGTTGGTATTTTCGATTGTTTCATGTATCGAAAAAAACATTTAGTTGAATTGTATGTAAAAAATAAAATTTCTTTCTTCAACTACATATTGCCTTTACTTTCTGTCCAAAAGCTTCGATTCTGGACGCAAAAGCATTGGAAGTAAAGATATTATAAATAATTAATTTCAAAGATATTCTTAATTAATCGTATGTCAGCGACTAATTATTTCATGTTACTAGCGAGACGCCACATTTACTCCGAAGGAGACAATTTCCGGAATGATACGCGCGGGAAACGTGTAACAATGCTGATTATGCAGTTGTTTGTCAGACACGCTTTTCTTTGTAACGTAGCTATAAATTCACCAACTGTACAGAACAAATATTATTAATTGATCATTGCAATAAATATATTAACACATTGAAATAACATATCTAGTGTACATGTCATCTAACTTTCATTAGAGCTATTTTGTCTAAACGATCTAATGTACGTAAATATGTACATATATTGATCATTTGAATTTTTTACGTAGGTTTGAACATATCACGTTTTTCGTAAAATAATTTGTAAAGGTTTATCTTGACGTACCATCGCTGTCTACCTCCTGCAGCATGTCATGTAGTTCTTCGACACGAGCAAATTGGCCGAGGCTGCGCATCACCCGTCCCAGTTCCTCTTTAGTGATTGTCCCATCTCCGTCCTTGTCAAACAAGCGAAATGCCTCGCGAAATTCTAGCAAAAATAAAATCATTGAACGCGTTTTGTCTTAAGGGCTTTCGGTGGGTAAAGAGTGCAATTACAAAATTAACAATTGCAAAAATACAGAATATTTGACAATATGGAGATTCTATAGCATTTTTTGCAACAAGGTTGTAAGAACTCATACGTTGTGCAAAACTTATGTGGATAAGTAAAAAAACGAAATTCTGTCAATATCACTACTGTTTGGCGATAGAAATTAATGACGTGTCATCTAGATCTATTATTTGATAAATGTAGCTTTTTTAAAACAAAGTTAAACTAAAAGGTTAATTATTAAAAATAAAACTATCGGAGTTTTTGTAAATATTTTGCTAAATGTATGTAGGCTAATAAAAATTTAGAGCGATATTGTGATACTGGAAATAAAGTTACTTTATGAGAAAAAATGTCACGTCCTCCAAAAACGGAATAACATTTGTGATTTAACATAAGTATATAATACATAAAACTCTACATCTATATATAAAGCTACATTCTCAATATTTTTAACCATTTTCACACATTTAAATTAAATATTAATATATTTTTTTCTCTGCTTATCGGGAAGTTTTTTGCAGTGCGAGGTTTTTTTATTATCATAATTTTAGAACAAGGAAAATTTAAATAACCAGAAATACATCTTATACATTTCAGGCTCACATTATGTCTATCGGTACATCAATAACCGTGTGGGATAAGATACAAAATAATGGATATAGAGACGGTACAATTTATTAATAATTTATTACCTTTCATTTGCGTCCTTGAAATGCCCGTGGTCTCGTCAATTATAGACGCCTTCCTGTCTAGATTGGTGTTCGCAGCTGGCTTCAGGAAGCTGACCTGACGCTGCGACCTCGATGGTGATATCGACCGCTGGGAGAGCTGACTGTTAAGGTTCCTCCAGTAAATATTCGCGTATCCATGATCGAAGTAGTGTTTGTGAGTTTTCTATGAATATATCTAATAATAGTAATCGATTTGTATTCCATTCTATTACAAAAAAATCGAATTGATATAATAAATTTATCGGAAGCAGAATCAGTTCTTCAGATTTTCTTAACGATAATGAATTTAAATATCTCGAAATGATTATCTGCCTTAGAAGGCTAACATAATCAGTATGCCTGCAGAGCAAATCTAAATATTTAAATATTTTTTCTTATATTCGTCATTGTCTCAAGTCACTGTACTACTAATAATAATATTAATTTAGTTCATGTTTTCGCTTAGGCACGGTAATCCGTATTGTTTGGGTTGTATGGTAGTACTGCCACTGGTCATCATCATTACTATCAGTTGATAGACGCCCACCGCCGGATGTAGAAAACACAGATACCAACCGTACCTTTGAAGACCAAGCTGTCCGATCGGTGTGAAAACATATGTATCATTGCTACTGCGTTGGCTAATTCCACCAGCTTCCAGCGACCTTCACAATATCGCCGGTCCATATATTATATACATTTCCTCAATCTTCTTCGACGGCTTTACTGGTCATTATTCCTAACAATCAGGGGATTACTGTATTTCTACAAAAAATTAATATCGTCCCCATAATTGTGATGTTTGTGTGGCATAATTAATACAGTATATGGTGTTCGTGACTACGTTCCGCGCCTACTCATCACAAAAAATCTTATTCATCCCTCAGGACTTATGATGTTGCACCTCACGTATTTTTGAGCTTAAATTTAATTCAAGTTTTATTGGATTACACGGAATTGAGAAGGAAATGAATGTTTTGTCTGTGATATAATCTAGATGGTCATGATCTATGAAGATGAATTTGTTGAAACAGACGATGACTGTTAATAAAATCAATCGACGGTGAGGTTTCAATCTTACGTAATCTTCAAGGTACAGTGGTCATTTTTATAGTTTTCAAGGCGCCTTGAGCCTTTTTTAGCTTTCAACGTTAGTGAGATTGACTACATTACTTTACTTCTTCGTGCTGCTTTTTAAGCTTAGATAAAACATCTAATACTTTACGAGTATTAGTGATTGAAGTTGGAATCCTTCAAAAATTATACAAATTCATTTAATTCATATACTGCATAAATCTACCAATTCCCAATTTAATGTAAATAATTCTACTCAAATCTTTGACTTAACCACCCGTATCTGCTAATATAATAACATTAAATTAAAGTAATTTAATTCAAATGGTTACAAGAGAATATATTGTAACAAATTTGAAAACATTCAAACATAAAGACTCTATTAACCGCTTCCTACATGGTTCGGAGAATGGTCCCCGATATTATACCATTAAGCATATGTAAGAGTATAATGGAAATCTTTGTTTGGAGATGGGAAACGGTCGGGACGTATTTGAAATGGTTTGTATGTATAGAACGTTTCGATTGAATTCTTTAGCTTATTACAATACAATATTAAATCTGTTTTTTTTTATTAAATTCATGAACAGTCCAGTGCAGTTTTCATTTTATGGTAAATGATAATGCTTATAACAATATGACCCAAGTTAGGACTACAAATTGCGTTGGATATCTTGACAAGTACGATGTTGGCCAAGCCAAATTTGTCTAACCCAGAGGTACCCAAGTGGTCCAGGTGGACTCCAAGAGTTCACGGGATATTAGACAGGTGTCTACCTTGACGTGAAAGAAAAATGGTGTTAACAAGTTTAAAGCCTAATATTGATTTAATTTGCTGTCAACTCCTCAAGTACATCCGTCTCATTAAAATGATGACTATTTTTTTAAATTGTTGATTTGCATTTTATATTTGATTGTTGATATTTTATTGACTGTTGATTGATACGGTATCATTGTATACCATTCCCAATTTAGAGTTGGGACTTGGCCGTGACTTTTTAGAAGTTTTGAGAATAAGATAATACAAATGTTTCCCAGGGGTGGTCTACCGAAATCAGTAAAATTTTAAAAGTTGGTAAAGGGAAAAAAAAGTTGGAAACCCCAGGTGTAAGTACTACGCTTTTAACCGAAAAATTTTACCAAAACGTTGCCTAGTTGATCGGTAGACTGTTACCATTAAAACATTAAGTACGACTCGAAATCGTGCAATTAATATAGAATAGTGTACCTCTCAGATGGGCTGAGAGCGACGGCGGGTGCGGCTCTGCTCTCTGGACGAGAAGCTTCATCAGGGGGCCCTGGCTCGCCGCTGCCGCTTACTTGTCTCGTCTGAACAAAACACTTTATCTCAAACATAATTTATTAATTAATACGTTACTTAGAGTTAATTGCGGAACTCCATAAAGCAATAAAACAAAAAAATTGTTTGCTAATTTCCGCTTTGTTTATTAGTAATAAAAACAAGTACATAAAAAGATGATTTTTTAATAATATATACAGAAACAATAAAATTTTACCGAAGCAAGTTGATTACAGAACAGTGCTCTGGTGTAAATATCAATATTTAAGTTTAGGCGATTGTTAGAGATTTTATAATGTAATACTGAATAATACATTAATGATCAGTGCGGCAAACTATCAAGTAAAGTAGGTCACTGACAGACTGTTGCGATCTTGGAGATACTTTGAAAATAGTAATATTAAATATCAGTAACATTAACAAAAACTTTTGCAATTTTGTCTTCTCTCTAAAAAATCATCAATGACCTTTAAATAAAGTCACATTAAAACGGAAATTTGTTATTAAAATTGTATTTCTTTAAAGTTTATTTTTATGTCAAAGTTCATTAGTGAGAGTAAACGAAAACACTAAACGCTGTTTTTGCTGAGGCATTCTAAGTACTTAATGACAATAGTATATTTTAAGCGAGGTGAATAACAATAAAGTATCAACAGTTACGAAAATTGAAAAAGGAATCTTTAGTAAATGATAGAAAATACTAATGCAGTGATTGTCAAACCTTTTTTGTTAAGTATTTCAAATTTTGCGGCACACTTACAATTAAATAAGTTATGATATTCGGCTTGTTGCTTGATGTTAAATTGCTTTTTTGACGCAATGACAAAACATTTAACCTTGTAACACGAAGATCTACGGTGATATTTCTGATAAAAATGGCAGAGTTTGAATGGAGTTTGAATTTTTAATCAGTTTGGTAAACAACGAATTTCACGTTGTCTGCCATTATAAAAGCATTATAGTGTTCGGGCAATCAAATATTTGAGAGACAAAGTCATACGGGCAAGCACGTTTTATCATCTACTGCATCATTGTCATTTAACATGATGTAAAATTAAGGTCAAGTATTACTCTATTGTAGATACAAAAAAAAACAATGTAATACATAAGTGTTGGCGCTCAAGGATCGAGTGCCATTGAACTAATCTATAATCTCAAGTAATGCTGCTAACTATAATATTTTACAAGTAACGAGCAGACTCGATACTGATTCATCGCCTCAAGGAACAAAATGTGATAGTTATTATGTGGCCTATAATTTTATTACTTACACTGCCCTATTAATAGGTCTTACCGTCAAGCACTGATTATTGTATACCTGCGCTTGGCGGCAAAAATACGCAGTTCGCTTGGACTCGTTTAAATGGTCCTACAAAAACGATCTGTCAAATGTTATCCTGCGAAATTATTAAAATTGATAACTACAGTCTATGCTACTAAATAAGGCGAACAGAAAGCTAGTAGATTAGTGAAAGCAACATAAAGAGCTTTGTGGGGAACGGAACTTCAATGAGATTTTCTTATTGTAAATGATTGTTATTCGTTCGAGACTTCTCTAGAATGCGGAGGTTGCACGAGCTTGTTCATACCGTGTTCTAATTCGAACTGACCGTCTACATTTATTTCACAAAACATAAACCTTTCTTAACAGATTTACACAGAAAGTAGTTTTTCACTTATTATGTCTGTACCTATTCACTAATCTGTTTTTTGTTTGTTAACTTTCTAAATAATTTTTAACCACATCGATCTGTAGCTAGAAGCTGGAAGCTATTGAAATACTTACTTGGCCCTTTTATCTGAATCACATTGTGTAAACATCTTTCACAAAATAATCCATAGGATTCCTAAATAAATAAATTAGAACTATGTTATACTTGTCTCTCGTAAAAGATGCGATAACCCCCAGTTAAGGACAGTTAAGGACTTAATTGCGACACCCTTTCCATTTTAATTGAACGTTAGTGTTAATTCAGACATTTAGCTGCAGTCCCGCATATGATTAAGCGATAAACATTGCTAACGATTTGTTTTATGTAATACACGTGTAAATACAGGCATAGCCTATTTCTACAGACTACGGTTCAGATGAAGTTAGTAACGCCCAAAAAAAATGTAATTCATTGTCAAAATTTGGTATAGTATTATTATCTGTTGTAGTGTTTATGGTGGCACGACATTTCTTCAAAAGCTATTGTCATGCGGTCTGAATAGCTGTAATGTAGTTGAATAAATCATCTTATCGCAAGACGACAACAGGAAAGAAGGTTTTTTAATATATTGTAAACAAATGAATTTAGAATTCTTACCATGATGCCTTTCAGCTGATTCACCAGCGGCGAATCAGCGAAGAAGTTGTTCACCGCGGAGAATATGTTTGTACGTTTGCTCGTCAGTGTACAGCAGGCGCTCGCACGCCCGCCGGCCTCTCTGTAAAACGACATCGATATTATAAACTACATCTTTAATATTTTAGGAAAGAACAACGTGGACGGTCTAAGCGGCAACCGAAGCAATAAAAATCGGCCGACGAGTAATATTATGCAAGTATTGTACATTTACATTGAGAGGGTGATATACTTATAGAAATACTTGGGTTAATAACTGCGAACTTACGTCACAAGGACACTGGAAATTTATAGACAAATAATTGGAAATTGTTATACCGATCTATAAGGTAGGTATGATTTTCAGACCGATTTCATAACTTTATATCTCGACCAGTTAGCATTGTTTTGTAGCAACACGGTCAAACTAACTATTTAGAAAGAGGGAGATGTTTAATTAATTTAGCTGATTTTTGTCATCGAATTTCAACAGTAATCAGCCCTTTATCGTCACTGTAGTTTATACAAGTTTGGATAGTAATTTGTGGGCCGTTCAAGAAAAAGGGTCCAGTTATCACCATTTAGTTTCTAAGATATAAGCAGTCTTATGATGTTGGGTAAAAAATTGGAAACACCATTTTAATTGATTATTAATTGATGCTCAATTATCTACAAGCTTCACTAATAAATTATAATAAACCATGTTTCTAAGTACTAGACGAACGATTAAAAGTTTGTTTTTTTTTTCAGCCCATCATTTAAAATGCTTATTCTCAAAAGAAGCTTCTCAGAGTATAAACATTAAATGACAGATAAAATAATGTCCAAATTGTTGAATGTTGTTTAAAATCCTTATTATCAAATAATTTTTCGGGATATCGAATCTATTCTTAACTCAATATCCCACTACGGGACCCGTTTTGCTTGTTCGCCCAGTTATTTAATATTTAAAACATTCCTTGAAGATTTCGGTTCTAATTTAATTAAACCACAGACACACGTCCAACGTAGTAAAATAACTTTCATACATTTGGGTCGTTTTTACCCAGCAAATGTGTAACCATCGATTAGGTTATTAGATAGATTACTGAATTTTCATTGCGATATTACACATCGTCTTCTGAATTCAAGTTACTTTGAAGATTTGGTGAAGGGACAATACTTTTGTATACTTTTCCTTAATAAGGTAAACCCCAAATTAAAAATAAAGCGATGGTATGGAATTTTCTCTAATTTCTATCTTTGATCCAATGTTACAATATTCGTTGGAGTTTTCCGATAAGACATTGTTGTATTAATTTTGAAAGTATGATTTGTCAAGGGAATATTGTTAATGATATAATTTTCTCACATATTTATAGTTAATATAAACTTTAAAAATAGTTTTGTAAAACTAATTATTTAAAATTATAAATGAAACAAATAATTTCGAAACAATAATGTATCTAATGTACTTGTTTCAAATTATATTGACGTTTTCATATAATATGATACATTTGGTGAAACTGATAAGACTTAACTTTCTTCTTAATAATTCAAAGTAAATAAAAATTGTTTAACCAATTTTTTTTTCCTATAGTGATATCTGTTAAAAATATCCAATAAAATAGATCATTTCTGTGTACAAAACCATAAAATTTATTAAATATGTTTCTTTAGTTCATAATGCAGAAGTGACCATAAATCTATTTGAAATGATAATGCATCATTTATTTTATTGCCGGTTAAACTTCAAAAATAAAGCGCATCGAACAAAGGATTTAAAGATGTGTTATACTATCGTAGTAAAAATTACGAAACAGTCCAAGTGTAATATTGGCTTATTTTTAATAATTATTTGACGAAAAAACCCTTACCGTTTATGAACCGGTAGTGACAGCTTGCGTTTTTCGTTTATCCAGCACCAGAAGGCTTGCATGAACCAAGGTGAGGGTACCAGGGTAATGGCTTATAACGGACTGACGGGAATAGGAGGCTGTAGTTATGTTAAAATTTCCGCGCATGCGTTGTTGAAATATATTTTAAGGTACACTTTTACTGCAGCAATCGAAAATTGTATTACTATTATTAAATTTATTAAACCTCATCTTAAAAAAAGATAATATAACTTCAGCACACATATCTGTCATTCAGTGTCTTTATCTGTGAAATGGTAATAGCTAAATGGTTGGCGAGGGTGTTCTTAGCTATAAATATAAAAGCAATCTATGTTATCTTATGTATGTGTGTCAATAAGCACACATTTTCACTATTTAAAATGGCCGTCTTCTATACGTCTTCTTCGTCTGACGAATAAAAATTGTAATAAATGGTGGCAAAGTACAATGTTATATCCAAGGAACACATACCTGGAATCTTCTTTTTCAATGATTTTAGGTGGTAAAATTTCATAACAAAAATCTATAGTAATCTTAACTTTTCAAAAATGAATTGTAAAAATTTAAGTCAAATTATTTTTTGTTACCTAACATGTAAATAATGTTACAATAATCAAAATAGGAGCTAGACTTTCGCAAGTTCTATATTACAAGATATCGTATTATTGGTAAAACTTCATAAATATTTTCGAGGAGCACGGAAAGACATAGTAAAGAAACATAGTCTTAAATTAAATTCAATACAAGTCGAATGTTCCCGTAAAATAATATTGCACAACTCTGAGAGTTGTTCACTCGCGAATACCTCGGAGGTTTCAGAACATACGAATTTATATTCTAGAGTATTTTTACATATAAAAAGTAATTTCGCTTTTCCTTCTAGCTTTTTTTACTTAAATAAAATAAAAATGTGATTTGTTGTAATAATGTTTTTTAATGACACTGGTAGTAGGTGTCTGTTTTTGTAGACCCACCCACCTCCGTTATAATCATAAAGGAGACAAAGATGTTTGTTTTATAATCATCACACACAGCGGATTTTTATCACCAAGGTTTATTAACTTGTCATTTTATAATGTAGAAAAACTTATGCTCGAAGACTACAGGAAAAGGAATAAATTTTCAACACATTTTAAAAATGTATTTTCGTGTTCCATACCCAGTAACAGTATGAAAGGGTTTCCTTTTATACTATTGTGAAATTATGCCGAGGAAATCCTTTTCTATTGCTTCGCCTGAATGTTGTTTGTCTAATCTAAGATAACATGTTACTTTATAATTTGAAACCATTCGCTAATAGTCAGTCTGCTCTACCAACCCCGCACCAAGTTGTTATATACAATACGCATTTAAATATCTCTTCATTTTTACATTATTACAACAGATTTGTTCAATTAAAAATGGCAATCATAATAACATGAGATCCGGAAGCCCTTTACGTTGCTTGTATGCGGGCTGCCGGATAGCAATATGAGTTTCCCCTCAATTTAAATATTCAACGGTTAATTAGAACCAGTGCAGAAATTGTAGTATTGTTTTTTTTTTATTATTGTTAATGACACCATCTTATTGTAATACATTTTTAATGTTTTCATAATTATATTCAAAAAATATTACTTTTGTACATAATTACTGTAATTGATGGATTCAAGTAATATTTAATTAATTGCATACTTCCATTGATGGAAAGTATGTTAAATAGGACGAAAGGACTAAGAATAAATTACAATAATGATTTAAAATGCACTTGTACAAATTTTATGCGTTTTAGCAATACCAACAAAAAATAAGAATCTGCTTATTTATAGACTGTCTTATATAGAATAAAATTAAAAAAGTATACATAAAGAATCTGCAAATGGTACAAAAAAATTACTATAATTACT
Source organism: Pharmacophagus antenor (assembly GCA_018245475.1). Classification (NCBI taxonomy): domain Eukaryota; kingdom Metazoa; phylum Arthropoda; class Insecta; order Lepidoptera; family Papilionidae; genus Pharmacophagus; species Pharmacophagus antenor. The sequence continues at coordinate 24,128 of DWQX01000989.1, forward strand.
TAAGCTTGTATAAAAAGAAATTGGTTAATAAATTCAATGGTTTCATATTTTTATTATGAAATAAAAAAATGTGTTCAAGTTGGCTTTACTTCATAACGCAATTTCGACCACTGGACGAGTTATAAAAATAATAAATCACTATAAAATTCGAATACTTCAATAGGCTTCGATAAAGTCTAAAGTAATTTTTGACAAAAGTTACAAATTTGTCTTGAAATGGACTTTCAAATGAAATAGACTATAAATCATTTGCAACAGTACTAACATAGATCTTTTGATTCCAAATAAATAAATATTATGATATATGATTAATTCAGCATTTCAATAATAGTATTCAATTATACTTAAAGCCATTATTGCATACATTAAGGAATAACAAAGCAAAAATATATTTTAAAATCCTAGTTCCGTTCTATAGAATGCTCATTCGTTCCCGTTCTATATGAACGCATGCGTGTGTCCGATAACGACAACTCGCCCGGCAAGCTCTGCGATCACGCCATTTTTCGATTCATTCCAGTCCCAGCAGGCTTCAAGCGTAGTCGCCTATTCTTGTAATATTATCACAGTTTACTATTAAAATAAAATGGATTTCTTGGGCAAGAAATACAAAATGATCTCTTCGGAGAACTTCGATGAATTCATGAAGGCAATTGGTAAGTTATTTTCTAATGTATTTCCTTTTATAAACCAATATTTTAAGACGAATACAGTGCGTGCCGGCTAGTAAGTCGACCGCGCCATATCGGTTTTTTCACCGGCGCTACCCTCGACTTTTTCTTATTTCACGTATTGTATGAATCATTTATAGACATAAATATATATAGTTTTATCAACAATTTATAATTTAAATTTTGCGGATTAATCTTGCATCCGACAAATATTCCACTTTAACAATGCCATTTAGATACGGTTGTCAACGGTATATGCCGAGCTATTTATTATTTAAACAATGACGAGTTACCTGTTTAACAAACCAGAGAAATTCGTGTACAATTAAATCATTATTTTATCAAAAATTATAACATTTTTAAGCATTCTTTCACGTACGATTTAAACATTTTAGATTGAATAGTAAATTATGTTAACATTTAATACATTTTTCTTTGTTTGAATTTTTATTCCCCTGCTTATAAATCCTTAATAAACATTTTAAATGTATTAAAAATATTATAACTTTGTTATTTCTAAGAGTATATTAATAAATTTTGGTTTTTATTTAAGCGTGAAATGAAATATGCTTAAATTTTTTTCGGTTTCATATTTTTGCAGATTTTTAAATCGATAATTATTTTATTGTAGGCGACGAAGGCTGGGTTTCAGTTGCTAGCGTTAGGTTTTCGCCCGCTTTTTTACAGAAATTATTATAAATACGTAGTTGACAAATCTCGAGTACATATCAGAATTTCTTTCTTTTTTTCTTAATTCTCTTTTTTTCACCTTAACGTAATTATTATTGCTATCTTTGTTTTTATAATTGTAATAAAATAACATGTTCGCTCTGTTGTGTTGTATTTTGTGTAGGAACAAACAATGTAATACAAGAAAGATTTTGTTTTTATTTTTCGTGCACCCGCTGTGCTGTACGCTTCACAACCCAGTAGGTTGATTGGAAGAGAATGCCTCTAAGCATTATATCCAGCTTTTAGTAGTCTTATGTTGAAAAAAAGAGGAACTACACAAATAAAATAAATGGTAAGCACTATTGATAGGGAAAGATAATTTAAATTATTTGGCTACTTATGTGCACAGTCATATTTTATTAAAATAATGCGGACGTTAAAGTGTTATGGAACTACCTTAGCAGATATTTCAATTTGTCCGTGTTCTTGTGACTAACGTATATTCAAAACCTTAATAATTAGTTTAAGGCAATATTCGAAATGATGTTCCTACCTACAAGGAAATATATGTACTGTAATTTAAGGCAAATGTTTTATTAGAAAATAATTCGTATTATTAAATATTTTAATGCAGGTTATTCATTACTACCTAAGGCTTATTTTGTGTGTGTTTAATTATTTTTTTAATCTTAATCCTACCTTATTTTTATCTGTTATTTTAAACCGGCTTGCCAACTATAAGTAAATACCAGATAATAAAAGAATATTAAACCGGTGGTACCCTTATCGACATTTATATTATCCCCAACGAACTGATGACTTTGCCAATTGTAGAAAAAACTTGATAAAAGCAATTAGGTACTGAAATAAAATGAAAACCACATGAAACGTTATCTATTGTTTTCTCTTATGTGTAATTATTGTAATAAAACTGCTCATTTGTTGCTAACACTTAAAGTTATGATGAAATTTGTTTATTAACTTATCCGTAATGGCATTATTACCTACGCATGATAGATATTTGATATGATGATAGATATTTTTAGTGTCTATAGACTATTTAGTATATTTTAATTAATTGTTAAGATTTTAGAATTATAGTGATTGTTGTATACATATTTAAGATATTTTAAATGCATATTTGTCTATCGTACCTTGCATATTTATAATCTTAACATTGAAATATTGGCTCGTCAGAAACGGTTGCGAGATTTATCGTTCTGCGTAAATAGTTTATTACTACTAATATTTTGTATTCAATATTGCGCGAACAAAATATTTAAAAAAATGTATTACCTTATCTTATACATTGAATTGCATTAAAGAATGTAAGATACCTTTAATATAATGTTTCACAGATCAGTTATCAACATGCCGCGAAAACCGCGTAATGTTTCTCTCCGTCTCATTTATTACCGAGTCGCTCAATACTTATATGGCGTATGGATGTGTAATACTATATGTTTAGATCATTATTTGATTACTCTTCTAATTGTTAAAACCTAAAGTGCAGACAAAACCATTTAGCTTTGCACAGCCATAGTTCAGTTGACCATCATTCGCATGTTTTCACTGAAATATAACGGTATATAGTATATGTATAGTTAATTATTTTGTATAACCCTTAAATTCAACAGTGTAGAGGTACTGTCGCACTTACACATACATAATAAAACTTAAACGCATTGACATTCATTGATATAACCCCTAAAGGAAATGAATGTCGCATTCCAAACTGTAATTAAAATTATTTGATTAATAAGAAATATCTAAAAACTGATAAAACAGTAACGGGTCGCTTTGTTTTCGTTTTTATGACACGAGACACTGATGCGAACAAAGTGACCACTATGCTCGGTGGCGAAGCAGATAGCTGTTATGAGGTCTAATTTGTATAAGCTATCTTATTAAAGATCACTTCGGTCAATGTTTCTCCTCGTAAATGTAAGGAGTAAATGTAATTATTCAACGTTGAATATACGTAAACTTTTGAACGTACAAGCCTTCATTAAAAGTTGAACTTTATCTAATGTTATTTTTTATTTTTTTATAAAGTTTGCTGGTATATTTGTTAGTTATTTGACTTCCATTACTGTGTAATAAAATAACTTAGTTAAGTAATACAGTATAATGTATAAAAATATTTTTATTAAAAAGGTTTTATGCCTTTTATGATTCAAAATAAATTACTCATAGCTGTTTTTTGTAAAAAAAAAAAATAGACTAGCCTTACAAGTGGCATATGTGAGTGACTAAGAATTAAAATATCACATACCTGTGATTGCTTTTTTATTTTTATATGCAAGAAGTGATGACTTGCTTTCAAATTATATTCAATCTAATTGTTATACTTTGAAAGATGTAATCGTAAACATAGTATTAATGTTTGTGTTAAAATAAGTCAATTCATTGTAATATTTCGTTTTCTTTGGCACAACGAAGCAACAAGGCATGCTTGATATTATTTCACTACTTTGAATTACTAAAACATTTAGTACGATTACAAATCGTTCTGCAATGAAGCGTAGGTATTATTTAAAAACTGGAAATAGTCGTAACTTATTCACTATTGGTTTATACACCTCAGCTAATGATTCAAATAAAACCTTATCTTATTACTCATATAGTTTAGCAAATATATATCTTTTCCCAGTATTACAGGTTATGTACAAGATATTTGTTATCATCCGTTTTAATACCTTTTAATCGCGTTAATTATGGATTTATCTGTCAAAGATATAATCAAACTGTTGTAAATGCGGTTTATGTAATTAGGTGCATAATAAGATAGTTGTATATTTTTGGACGTTATTTATTCTAAATTTAAATAGGAATTAATTTAAATAAATAAAAAAATACTATAGTTTATTTAGATATTATTTACACATTGTATTCTTTATTGAGATCAATTAACTTTAGTCATTTTGGACATAAAGTATTTAATCTTAAAATACTTATAAGCAATCTAATGTTTCACGCCAGCGCCAAATTTTATGACGTCTGTCGTAAAGTAAGATATACATTCAATACTAGGTTTATAAATGATTTTTGTATCGGTGTGAAAAATATCTGGATACATAAACTAAATGTAAAAACACTTATGGTTACAATTAATTTTTATTATTTAAACTTGCTGTTGCATTATATTTATTTTCATGTTTTTAACACAATGGCATTGTATAAGAAATTTTTTATGTAAATTGGGCATGTATTTTGTTAGTCGTATTGACTACTATAACACAGCTTCTTTAAAATCGGTGTATTTTTTGTACAATCATTGAAGTTATTTATACGAAATTCGAAACTGAATTTCATTAACGTTTTTGTATTGTTACGTGGTAGACACGTAAAAAAATTGTTAAGCAACACTTGGGTCATGCGAAGGAATATTCAGAGACAGTTAACCTTGGTTTTTGAACCGATATTACACACGCGGGTGACTTGCCAATGACACATTGTTACTTGTTCTATATTATGCATTCTAGGTGTGTGATGTCTATTTTCTGTGAGACTCTAATAACTGAAACTTGTTTATAGGTGCTGAAGTTTTAAAAACTTTTTAGTATAATATTATAAGCATAATTCTGCCTTTGTATAATATTATCTAAAATATAATATCGTTTATATTGCTATAAATCTGATTCATAATGTTATTACTGGGTAAAATATTTTATGCTGCAAATAAAAATGTTTTTTTTTTTTTGATATTGATAACTAGGATTGTTGATATCCTTGTCGGTAACCAAGTTTTTAATAGGAATGTTATCTCTATCTCCTGCTTTTTCCATAGAAAACTCTAGAACTCTAGTTAATAAACTAGTCATACCGTAATAGTTATCTGCAGGTAGACGCCAGCTGCTGGACATAGAGCTCTACTAGGCGTTCGATATCGCCACGACATTAGTAACAAAATTATATGTTATTTTTGGTTTGTTATACTTTTTTATCCGTTCTTTATATCGTTCAAGAACTTCAGACTTTAATTGACAATAAAAGCGATTTATATATTCATTTCATAATTTTGTCGATAATTGCGTAACAAATGTTACATAACGTTTTTTGGGATTATAATTTTTATGTTTTACAATTTAATGAGAGTAATAAAGATACAAGAGGATTATTACCAAATAATCCGTATCCATGCTTATCAAAATAAAATGCTCGATATGTATTACTATATTTAACACAAATCTCTAAAGTATTATCGACTATGGTATAATTTCTTCGGTAATATTCTAAATTTAATTTTTGTATTAATTTGTTAAAAAGTCTCGACGTATACTTAGGTGTTTAGGAAAAGAACTATGAAGAAACTAATAATCATCAAAATCTTTCTTGAACTAAATCTGATTCTGATTGTTTGAAATAATTTTTGAAAGAATTTTTTTATTTATTTCTCGTTGACTAAATGAAATTACTAATATTACCAACAATTATTTAAGAACGTCTATTGTTGTATCTTTTTTTTTTAATACAGATTATTTTTCAATTAAACGGTGAATAGTTTCTTTTCTTATCTACTAGGTACAGATACCTAACGACGGTCATAGAATGCAACCAATTATATGAATTGCATACTCTATTGATAAATAACAGCACTTCAACTGGTATATATAAGATAACTAGTCCTCGCCCGGGAATAGTCAATGCGGATAGAAGGGAAGTGGACTTGATATGTGACACATCCATCGTACGATCCTTTTGAATTAATTAGGTATGTGAATATCCCCGGCATATGACCGATTACATCCCATTGGACGGTTAGTAGTGGTCCAATTGTCGGCAAATGGTCAACAATCAGCTTCAATTCAGTCAATAAGTCGCCGAGACGGTTCGTTGAGAGCCGGCCGGGTTTCGTATGGGGAGCTGATCGTGTCCGGTCGTCACGTAGCCATCGGTGACTCACCCGGCGCGGAGGAAAATGCTCTCGTCGATTCCAATTGATTGGGTGCTCTGATAAATTGATGGATGTAAAGGAAAAAAACTACGAGCGCGCTTCTCAAATAAAATGCCATCTGAAATTGAACTGTCGATAGATCCTTTTCAATCGACTGATATGACTAACATTCTAAGTAAAATCTTCCGACGATTTCTTAGCCTTCTCTTAAATTTATTAGCTGTGTTTTAACTTAAGTGCATTGTATAACTTCAACAGATATTTGTTATTTGAGTTTGCACATAGCACGATATTGAAATCAAATTAAAGTTTTACAAATTCGTGATTTTACTGTTTTAAATTATGAACACTATTGCTTTACATCAAATATTACCATTTTAATTAACCTTTCACAGTAATTACTTAATTATATTTTAACAAATAATAAAAATACAATGTTGAAAAAAATGTTCTCGACTACATTCTTCGTGTCTATTATTGAATTTTGTAGTCCATATCCTTATGACATTCAAAAATATTAAATACGGATAACTTTATTATCAATAGCGATGATAAAAACGTATATAGACTATCTTTCGTTCGACGGACATACGAAACACAAATTATCGAACAGGATTACAAGGATGTAGCGTCGATGTTCTGCATGTAGATAAGATAGGAATGTCACTTATACTCATTTTAAGGGTCACAGCAAAAATACTTTTTTACTATACAATACGCGTACTAAAAATTTACGTATATTTCAATTATAGTTATAGTTAATGTTAAATATGTGAATAATTTATATCGTCTTTATTACTTTTTTTTATCGCAATAGTGTTGTAATTTTATAATTATCGTGACTAAAATTAGCATGTCTCAAAGTACAAATATAAATCTAAGATGCTAAACAGGTCTTGGCGCGTTTGCCAACTTGGTGACTTGTTGACATCGTGTGACATCGGACGTTGGACGTTGAACCTGTGATTAGTTGAAGTTGTATTGAATCACTTTCGCATATGTGTAGGTCTTATCAGTGCAATTTAAGTTTATAAATACAATTTATGTTTATTACATATTTGATTGATAGGTTTTTTTTTGCATTCGATAATAATCTGTACGTTTTAAATTTTACATGTAAATAATTATAATTGTTGAACGAACCGTACATCGTTCTGTGACGGGTATAAATAAACAAGTATATAAAAAACGAGCGGTTATCACAATTTAGTTGTCTTCGTAAAAGCATTATTTGTGAAAGTTAAAATATATTGCTAAAGTTAACATTAGAATTTACATAAAACACATTAAGGTTAAATTATTCATAAGCATTTTACATAAGGAAACAATGAGAACAAATTGCTTTCAAATAGATTTATTGCCTAACAAACTTCAATACCGATGGCTTCTAAATTGAAAAATTACGCCAATTTAAGAGGTCGTTGCCCTTGACGTCATGGCGTGTTGCCGGGAACGGGCCAATGATAGCTTCTCGCGGTTGGCGGCTAACCAATGAGAGCTGAATCTTTTTATCGATTTAACATCTCGTTCTGTCGGTGATTAGGAATAATGGACCCACATGAGCTTGACGTGAGTGCGAATTAAAATCACGATTCATCGGCACATTGCATTTGTCAGTAAACTTTTATCTGATATTCCTTACGTTTTGTTAATGACACAGGACGACATTTATTTAACCTCTTCAGGGACGATTTTTAATTAACAAAGGAGAAATATGAGTATATTTTAAAATTCTATTATAACCTGTTCATTTTATTTTCATCGGAAATAAAATAACAGTAGGTGAACATTACAAAGCAGTATTTTAAAGAATTTCATCCATTTATTATTCACATTTAATTGTAAATGCAAAAACTATACGTCCCCACATATTCGACTAAGGTCATGATGAAGTTGTTTGTTTCGTATTAGAACTTTGCGGGATAGTTATTCTTCTTTTAAGAAAACCATTTGTATAATGCACAGAAAGAAAACATTCCAGTCGGAAACAAATACTTTAGCTTACAGCTGTATCAATAGTGTACATTAAAGTATACGAAGATGGTCACTATACATTATCCTACACATAACTAACGTATAATGAAAAGTGAATGTTAGTTTATCGAAAACAATCAATATACAACTGGTTGTCGATCGGCCAGAGTCAATTATGTAAGTGGAACAAATATCTCTAGTGGCGGCTGGGCATCGGTGTGGCGCTGGAATGCGGCAATGCGGTGGTAGAGTATAAGCAAAAACAAAACTATTGCTGCATTCTCCCGTTCGTGTTCTGTTTTTATGAAAATGCAAGTGTAAAAATTTTTCGTCGCGTATATATATATCAACGAAATATTTGTATTTACTAAGAACATACTCGATTGTATTTTTGTATTTTAAATTGCCATAGGTGAAAGTTGAGCCAAACCTGTTATTTTATGCAGTCTAATTCAGATATATTCCGTAACGAACCACAATATTTTTTTGGCATCCAACATATATATATTATATATATA
>DWQX01000990.1:0-32854 GCA_018245475.1 Pharmacophagus antenor
GAGAGTATGACCATCTGCCAGAAGTTGCTTTTTACATGGTAGGACCCATTGAGGAAGTAGTAGCTAAAGCTGAAACTTTAGCCAAAAATGCATAACTATTCTCAAATATACTTGCATTAGAATCATAACTATGCTTAGGGTGCATCAAATAACTTATTACATTTAATCTTGAATACTTCAAAAAGGTTATTGTTGAATAATTACCAAATGTGCATGGTTATGTAAAATGTCATCCAATATGTTAAATAAACTGCCAACAATATATAAAAGCTTTTATTTTCAGTTATAAAGAAATTTAAGCTATAAGAATTAACTTAGTACTTATCATGAAAATTAATAAAAAAATTTGCAAAATAAAATTAGTGATTTCTTATAAATTGTGAAAATATAATTTTTATTTGCTTTTTTTCTACATTTAACTTTAATCATTGAAAATATTTCAATATAGAACATGATCCACAATTTTAGTTTTAATTAAATTATTTTCTTAAATAAAAAAATAAAACTTTAAACAAAATTGCAGGTGCCTTGACTGAATTTAAAATGTTATCTTTGTTACTAACTAAAGTGTTTCTCAACATGCCGAATTAATTACATCTCTTAATCCTGACGTTTTTTTTAAGATAGACAACTATTATATAATAGTAATCATATTTTCTGTCTACATCTTTCCTCGCAGGAGGAACAAACGGGTTATTATGGGAATTCCATCTGCTATGCCACTAGAGCTGACTGTAACGTGCGGTTTTTTAACAAAGATAAACCAGTCCTCGTGGTTTTTTTTTAATTGTTGAAACAATAAAACATTTCTCGGACAACAAGTTATTAGATTTTATATCAGTTAGTTACTTTCTCCTTAATATTTTTGATGTAATACTATTACTGAATTTCGGTATTCTACAGGAACCTGTACCTAGTGTAATGTTTTCAGGGTTCGTATTTTCAAACTTATGTCAAGGCGATAATTGTGTCTCATATGAAATTTTTAAAAAATTTTGACTTCCTCCAAATTATTTGTTCATACAAGTAATTGTTCCTAAACAAGAATCTAGTTGTTAATATTTCTAAGATAACTTAAAAAATTTTTGGAGTCCGTTAAATTATTTTAAATTTACCTTCTTTAATATTAAATTATTTATTATAAAAGAGGAGAGATCAATTTTGATTAGAAATTTAATTCGTACTATAACTTCAAACCAAGTTGAGTATAATAAATATTCTGTATCGATAAAGAAGTAATATTTTGTTAATACACAATATTACATAAATCTAAAATATTTTGTATCTTAATTATTCAATTTAGAGTTTTATTAATAAAGATAAAATAATTTAATATAAAAACTAGCTGCGTAAATCTGTAGATGAAACTATTATGCAGTGGTTACCTTGTTGCAAAAAGATCGAAATGTATGCTCATGTCAATTATTACATGGTTTTTAAGACAATTTAGAAGGGAATAGGTGACTTGATGGACTATGAAGGTCTCCACTCTTATAATCGCAAACCCGAAGATCCTTTTAATTAATATGAGGGGTGTTCAAAAAGTAGAGAGAATGATATATATATTTCTTGGTAAGAAAAAATATAAATATTGGCAGGCATAGCTAAGATATCTGTAATGCTATTAAAGCAAAGTTTTCGATTCTCTTTGTTTTTTTTTTCTGAATATAGATTTGTTCGCTTCGTTTCGGAATGTTTTCGCGAAAATGGAGAAAATTGATGTTTGCGCGGTAATTAAATACCTGTGCCTAAAAAATTCCAATACGGAGAAATAAATCAAAACTTGCCGGAAACATTAAGTGCTAATGGTCCTCCTCCGTGTTCTACAATAGCACATTGGTGTGCTGAGTTTAAGCGAGGAAGAACTTCCACCAATGACAACCCACGTTTGGGACGCCCTACGATAGTAGTAACAAAACAAATGGTTAAAAAAGATGAAAAATGATTTTGTTTATTTATTTACAGTTTGATGCACTCATTTGTACATGAGGTGGACTTAATGCCAAATTAAGGCATTCTCTGCCAGTCTACCTTAGGGTTGAGCAGAAATAAATATAAATATAAGGTGCGTAAAAAGAATAATAGAGAATGAAAAAAAATAAAATAATATAAGTCAAGATGAGAGAGAGAGAGAGGGAGTTAATAGTGATAAATGAGACGACAATTTTCAAATATACATACATATTAATAAATAACTTTATAAAATAATAATAGTGGACACTATGAAGAAAAAAAATACAAAAGGAAGGGAAAAAAGATAATGAAAAAATAGGTTATTCCATTATGAAATTGTCCCAGAGCATACTTTTAAAAGATGGCTTAGTCACAGCTTCCCGTAACTTTGCCGGTAGTCCGTTCCATAGTCTAACAGAAGAAGATGAAAAGGAATTGTAGAGGAAGTTAGTTTTGCAGAAATGTATATGAAGATTGGACGTAACATATGATCGAAGGACACGCTCATGAGAGTTACCCTGGTATTGAAATTTGCATTTCAAGTACTCAGGGGTAAATGGATCGTGTAAGATAGAAAACAATGTACAAAGTGTTCTGTAAGATCTGCGCTTACTGAGAGTAAGCCATTTGAGGTCAAAGCGAGAAGAAGAAATGTGGTCATACTTGCGTAAGCCGAAAATGAAGCGAATGTAGTTATTGAAAAGGCGATCCAATTTGCTAAATAGGTATTGGGGAGCATCAGCGTAGCAGACATCGGCGTAATTCAGCAAAGGGATAATCAAAGCCTGTATTAGCAACGCTTTGGTATTGAAAGGGAAGAAAATTTTGAGGCGATACAAATAGCGCAAACTATTAGTCACCTTTTTACTTAACTCTGTAACATGAATGTGCCAGCTCAGCATGTTATCTATATATAACCCCAGGTCTTTGACAGACGACGAATAAGGAATTATAAAGTTATTTAATATGAAAGGGGACAAAGAGTGTTTGTTTAATTGCGATAGATGTCTAGAACTTCCTATAATTATGGCCTGATATTTTGATGAGTTGATATTAATACCAAATTTGGTGCTCCAGTCAAGAATCCGACCAAGATCTCCGTTTAAGATCAACGCCATCATTAATATTCGCAGCGTCTACTTGGGCTTAAATTTGTAGATCGTCGGTATAAAGATGGTACGAGCAGCGAATAAGGGAAGTGACGAGGTTAATAAACAGTGAAAATAAAAGTGGTAAGATAATTCCGCCTTGAGGTACCCCCGCAGATAAACCAACCAATCGGAAGTCTACTGACTCGTATGAACTGCCTGCAGTCGCCCACGAAGATAAGATGAGAACCAATCCCGAGCCAATGAAGAGAAACCAAAGTAATCTAGCGTAGCTAGAAGGATGTCGTGATTAACTGCATTAAATGCATTAGAGAAATCAACTAATACAAGTACATCAACGTGACACCTCCATTTCAGCGCAAATATCTTCGATTACTTTAAGTAGCGCAGTGGTCGTGGTGTGGCCGGGCCGAAATCCTGACTGAAATGCACTTAAAAAATTATTATGCAAAATAAATTTAGAAATTTGTTTCTGGACAGTAGCTTCTAGTACCTTGGAAAGCAAGGGCAGAATAGAAATTGGGCGATAATTTGAAGGAGAGGTGGAATTGCCTCTTTCAGGAAGAGGAAGGACAAAAGCTTTACGCCAAAGAGATGGGTAAACTCCTGTGGTTAAGGAAACATTAATGATGTGGGTAATTATAGGAGAAACATGGTCAAGGATGAGAATGATCATATTCCGGGTAACGTTATTAGCACCCATCACTCTAAACTAAATTTAATGGAGTTGATGGTGTTTATTATATCCTCATTAGCAACGGGAGAAAATCAAACAACAAAAGTGAAAGATTAACTGTGTCAGATTTAGTTGAGGTTTCTAAATGAGAAACAAAGGAAAAGTGAACATTGAGTTCCTTGTCAGATACTGTTGTACGATCAGTGTTCTTGTAAGATTTGCCAATGCCTATTGAATTGAGAAACTTCCACGAATCTTTTAATGAGCTATTTAAAATATTACTATGGATGTAGCGGTGTTTAGCTGCTCGCATCATTTGATTACACCGGTTTCTAAGAGACTTAAATTTAGCCCAATTGAGCTCACAGCGATTTCTTTTGAACTTCCGAAATGCGCTGTCCCGCCTAGATAGCTCTACGTATGATGTCGTCAGTGGTCCACGGAGCGGGGGTGCGTTTTAGTTTCACCTCTCTTATTGGCGCGTGTTTGTCAAACAACTGATGTATGACTGAGTTAAGCGATGATACCTTTTCATCGATCGTAATTGTGCTAAATGTATCGGTCCAATCGATCAAGCATACATCGTGTCGGAGAGCCTAAACATTGAGTCTAGCTAGATTACGATTACGCCGCGTCACTGGTTTAATCTTGGTGGGATGGAGATTATTAACCGTGCTCGTTTTACAGCTTATTAATTTAAATTAAGAATTAAAGATTTCGATAGCGAGTGTTCATAATATTATACAAGAGTATTTGGGCATAAGAAAAGTGTCAGCGCGCTGGGCGCCTAAAATGCTTACGAACGCGCAGAAACAAGCCACACCAAGAATTTCACAAAGCTGTTTAGATTTGTCAGAACAAGACCCTGATCGCTTTTCGGCACGATTCGTAACTATGGATGAAACCTGGCTTCACCATTACGATCCTGAAACTAAACAGTCCATAACCTGGAGAACACCGTCATCACCAGCTCCTAAGAAATTTAAGGCAATAGATATATATAGAATAGATGAAATACGGCGTGGAAAACTAAGAAATGTTTATTCGTTTCACCAAGATAACGCCTCCGCGCAAAGTCCAGTTGCGATGGCTGCCCTTTAAGATGTCGGCTTTGAATTGATGGAGCATCCAACGTATTTACCGGACCTCGCTTCTAGTGATATTTATCTCTTTCCGCGGCAAAGGAGCACCTCAGAGGTCAGATATTTGGTGATGATGACGCAGTGATCTCTGCTGTGCAGGATTTTGTAAGGGATCAGAACACAGGTTTTTTCGAAAAGGAATTTTACGTTCAGAATAAAAACATACCAAGTGTATATTCCTGAAAGGTGACTACGTTGAAAAATAAAATAGCATTTAATAAAAAGTAAGTGCATCCTAATCATTATCGCTACTTATTGAACTTCCCTCTTATATAATTGAACTTTATGTATTTTAGAGGTTGGTGAAGCCTCTGACCTGGTAATCATATTGACATTTATGCGAATTTCTATCTTTAGTTGGTCACTGTTAACATCATTTCAATACAATACTATTCCGCCAAAAATTAAGTGTTAACCCATTAACTGTCGTCGGCGTATATACATGCATCACTCAAACGATGCGTTCACTGCCGCCAGCGACTTTAAATTTAGATATTTTTTTTCTGTTAAAGTAAAAAGGTTTTATTTTGCAAAACGCATCTCTTTTTTTCTCTAGTATAGCTCATTACTACGCGCGCCTGTTAGGCAAATGGAGGCATTGGGGAGAGCATCGCTCAAGTTTTCCTGGGCAGGTATGGGGCTAATCGTTTTAAGAACTTGGGGATCGGGATTTGGATTAAATACTGAAGACTACAGCGGTCGTAGGTCCAATCTCACTACAGTCGAATCACGTAGTCGCTCGATGTCAGTTGGTATCGCTAGTTACAGGTTTACCCATAATTAATCACTTTTCTCAATTAACGCATAAAGGTGTTCCTCGTACTAAGATTCAATCTTGATGTTATTCCAAATAGTCTGGAACTCTCCGGCTTGTTCGCGACAATAAGCGATTCAAAAATTGTACAATTATTTTAACACCTTGACGTCGGCACGGGTATTATAGTCATGTATATATATGACCCACCGGTGACTCAAGCCGACGTCAACGTGTTAATCATTAGCTAATGTAAATAAAGACGAGTTTTCCAATTGCTTTTAGTGAAACAAAAAAAAATATTAAGAACAGCATTTTTATAACACCTTCAATTTTTTTGTGGAATTACCTTTTCATACTCGCTCTCAGATAATAATAAAAACAAAGAGGGTATATGTATTTGGTTTTTACAGAAACAAAATATTTTTTTTAATATTTTATTGCTTTACAATTTCTTATCGCTTGCCTCCAACACGTGGTGCAGATTTCTGGCTTACTTTTGCAGCCTTAGCTTTAGGTGCTGCCTTTGCCTTGGTAGGGGGAGCAGTAGTCTTCTTGGCTGCTTTTGAGGATTTTTTCTGTTCTTTTGCAGCTCTACAAAACATATTTAAACTTATCAGCAACATTGTTTTGTTGCCCAACTTTGTATAAAGGACAAATATTGTATGAAGTTATATATTATTGTAACCCTTTAAGTGCTTGGAACCCATACATGGGTTGGAACATTACTATTCGGTTTAGGCTATGTACTCATATAATCGTTTTCACATAAACATTAATTTTCATAATGTTGTTGCTTAAGAAATAAATAGTAATTAAAACTTCTGAGGTTACTACATATTTTATTTCATTAAAAATTAATATATTATTCTATAAAAGTTAAATCTGCACAAATTGGGTTTTTACGTAAAAGTACGAAGCCTATGGTAGAAGAAAAAAGTAGAGCTTTACGTAAAGAGAAGGTAGTCCACGGCTCACGCCTAACGTCAGGCATTTCATCACGTAAAGGGTTAAAAGGTATAATTCCTTTAATTTGTTATGACCCTTTTTTAATATCGAATTATGAGGAAAATATAATTATTTGCCAAGAGCCACCAAGATTCATGTATCATAATTTTCACATAATATTTAGTAATATAAACTTGTAAGTCTTGATTTATCTTAAAACATTACCTGTCGGCGTTATTGAAAAAAAAATCTAATAAGGCTTTTCAAAAATTTCATCGCAAAAACTTTCTCTTTTTACAAGGTATACCCAATAGTAAATTATCATTCAATAGTTCTTAAATCATTATGTACATTTTCGTGCAGTATAATCAAAGGGCCAAATACGTGCGGACACAATAGGTAATATCGAAATGAAATTTATGACACTACTAGTCTGTTGACTAGTAGTGTTATCAAAAGATAATGATTGATTTGTCAACCAAAATAGAATAAAAAAAAAATAATTATTGTAAAAGTGTGCACCGGATGGCTGACAAAGCAAAATAAAAAAACACATAAATTTGAATATTTCATACTTGATTGCCTGTTCTCTTTGCGCTTTCCTCACTTCTGGCTTCATGTTACGTTTAGCCATGATATCACTGAGCGAAGCACCTACAATGGCACGCTGGAACTTTTGCGTTCTCCTAGTACGTTTCTTAGCTTGCTCTTCCTCTTGCCCCTTTTTAAATTTACGTCTACAAAAATCATAAATAATTGCTTTACGTAGATATAAAATGGATATAAGAATAATACTAAACATTTGAAATTAGACTAGGGATATTTTACATCATGAACGAAAGATGAGCTACATACAAACATGCATTTTACCAAAAACAGAAATTTCTAATTAAAGCCTTAAACAGATTGTGATAGTTTTGATAGCTTACAGGCCTTGTGTGATAAAAATAGAGAAATTTTTGTTTCAATGTTAGACTAATAAAAATCAAGTATCTTTGTTCAATTTTGCAAGAAAAGCTGGTATCAAGATGAATTTCTAAGTAAATGTATAAATATTCACTTTCACTAATTCATATTTAAAATGAAATATATTATACAAAAGCTTAGCACATGTATTTTGCAAATAATTATACAAAAACACAATACATGTTCTGCATAACTGAAAATTGCGGGTCTGGTTATCATGCTGCCTTCAAATAGAAAACTGCTCTTGTGGGCTTCTCCAGTGGTAATTATAGCAATAAAAAATAATACATTCAATTTAAAACTAAAGTTTATACTTTAAAATCTAGTTTATAATAAAAAAAAAAAAACAAATAAACAAAAATTAAGATTTGTGCAATTGTCCTCTAACCAAATTTACAAAGCAAAATTTTTTCTTTGCTAAGACTTAAATTTTTTGACCAAAACTGTTATTACAAATCATGACCTAGTAAATGAAAACTCCATATGAAACTTAACTTTTATAAGAAATGAACATAACTGTAAAATTTATATTTAATTTGCCTAATAATAATCACAATATAAGTTGAGTACTTTCAAGTGTCATAATTAGATAAGTGAACAAATAAGTATATTCACACACAACAAAACTTTCATGTTACAAAATAATTATAGCTGTAATTATTTTAGTCCTAATGAAAGTATCTTTAATTCAAATATTCATGATTTATTTTATTGGTATAATAATAATAAATAAAATGCACACCTGTAAAGAACAGTCCATGTTACTTTTCGTGGATTTCTCCTCATAAGATGGGCAGCTTCACATTTTGAATTCAGGAATGTGAAGGTCTGGAATAATTATAAATAAACTGTAACTGTTACAATGTACATAATTTTAAACTTTAATACTACCATAACTATTGACAGGATTATTTTGTTTTAGCAAATCAATTTGAAGTATAAATAGTTATTGGCATTTATGAATTTTATTTTCATTGCTTAATAAACATTTAGGTAATTTATTTTATTTGTTATGTCTTATAACAGAGTACATTTCATTTAACTTCATGCATCTTTCAATATATCTTCCTTAGTAATATACGTTCTTTATTGTCCTGGACTAATCTTGTTCATACCGAACAAGCAACATCGTTAATGTCATCTCTTCATTCCCTTTTCATCTCTAGACATTTATAAGCATATATAAGTTCCATTTCTTTTTCTGATCTCTCATAATATGATCAATGATGATCATTTTAATTTTTTCATTTTCAAGGATTTATACTCCTTAGTGACACTTCAAATATATACAGATTGGTCATAAAACAGTGCATAAAGTCAATACTATGTAAAAGATCATATAAATGATTACAACGTCTGGGACTAAATTGCTCTAAGTACTTAGATTACCCATCAGCGCTACCACCTGCAGTGTTTATGGAGTCTGTACACAACACTATCACTTTTTTGCAGAGTTCTTCTTTAAAAGCTAGATTTGTGAACCAAGAGTAAAATTATCTTATATTTCATTTAGTAATAGACAAAATCTAATGTTATGATATTCATTACACAATTTACACATAATAAAAAAATGCATAATTGTCTTTATTTTCGTTTAATAGATTGACCTGTGTTGTTATTAAAATGTCAAGATTTTTTTTAAATTTCTTATTACGATATACTCCAGTAGTTTGCTACTGTAAACCTTAAAGTTAGTTACCTGTTTATAAATGAACTTGTAACCTATTATTGGTACAGTGTGTCATTAATGTTCATTTATATAAATTTATAACTGTAGTTGGATAGACTGAAGAATACTAAAAGCAATTAAAAAAATTACATTGTAAATTACCTTGCCGTCTACCTTAACCATGGTTTTGCCATGGCCCGGGTAAATCTTGTAACCGCTGTAGGCGCAAAGTCCGATTCTGAAAATAAAATACACATCGTAAAAATTATTCACTTCACTCACATTTACAATCGTAATCACAATATAATTATTAGAGATTAATTTGATTTAAAAAAATATAAAAGTATCTCGGTAAACGTACTTCATTTTGACTTGCGTCAAGAAAGAAAGAACCCAAAGCTAGATAATATAAGAAAATCAACGACAAAAAGACTACATTTTGTCAATGTCAATAGTTGTAACATCCAATGAAAAAATAATACATATAAATTACAGATATGTGCAACATATTTTCAAATTTATTAAATGCATTAAAACCGATAACTTTTAGTGTAATTTATAGTATAAATTATAACTGTTAAATATAATGTTATGTAATAATAATGAGTAAATAATTTCAAATATTTATTTATAATGAACCAACATAATAAGAAGAAATATGTTTCACAAAATTATAAATCTCTGGGAATTAGTTGATAACTATATATTACAATTTTTTAACGTAGAACTGTAATTATTTTTCTAAAATAGAAGTAGCTTATTTGAGTCCTATATATATCATCAGTTATCTTTCAGTTGAATTTCAATCAAAATAGACCCATTCGCGCCAACTCACGCAAAGATTACTTTTTTATTATAAAGACATGTATTAATCAAACCATATGGTGTTCATATAAATGTCTGTTTGATTAAAATTTCCGTGAAAGATGGTTATGTTTATTATTTCTTCAATAACTAATATTAATGCCATATTAAGAAAGTATTTAGCGCCATCTGTCTAAATATTATTTATTTAAAACATGTCAAATTAGTACAAGCCCATAAAATTAATACAGCTGTTATACCTTATAACTGTTTCATTATCTACATACTAAAAGCAGTAACTTGAAGTTTTATATTTTAAGTTATATATTATTAAGAAATTCAATGATTTGCCCAGATTTTTTAGAATTTCAGGTAATATTAATGATTTCATTTAATAATAATATATATTCATTGGTTCATTTATATTTACTACCAAGTGATTCTTAGCATAACCTATTAATCCGTGAGGTTATTTAACCGCTTGTTGCCGGATAGCTCTATTAAATGTAAACTAATAATTACTTATTTTATGTATTTATGTATCAGGATATCCTTAAAAAGATGCGTGTATTAGACGATAAAATAGTTTACGCTCTGAATACATCTATTCCCACGGAGTCTTTTAAAACTAAAGTTAATGCAACCGAAGCTTGTCAGGAATTATATTTTCAAATTCAAAAGGGCCATGAAGAAAGAGAAGATGTTATAAAAAATTGCATCGTTGTTACTGCAAACTCTGTTAAAGAATTAAAATCAGCTAAGGAAAACAATCCAGATGATTTTGATATTTTAAAAAATTTGAAAGCGGAACAACGAAAGGTAAAGTAACATTTGTATTTCAGCTAATAGGAAATAATAAGAACCAGGGAACAATTGCACTTTATTTTTCTTTCCATTAGTATTTTGAATTTTAGACATGCTATCTACCATTAAATATTCTCCTATATGTATACAGGTTTTTCCTTTTGGATTCCACATATCAATATGTACATTAAGATTTGAGATAAACTTGAATTATAAAATAAGATAAACTAGTGGCATCGATTACTTCATTAATGTATTTTTCTTCATACACACTTAACCACTTCTCTGATGCATATTAACTATGTGAATCTTTAGACGTGAACTGTATACTGATGTTAAAAAAATTACTAGTATAGTCTCATTTGGTGATTGTAGACTTTCTAAATTACAAAAACAAATAATAAATATGAATGATTTTCATTACAAATATTTTAATAATTATGAGGTTAATACCGTTGAATAATTTTCAACTTTCATAAATAATTGCATAGGTTGTTTTTATAAGAATTTAAGTAGTATTATAAATAAATAAAGTTTATCTTCATACCATGTTTATGAATAATATTAACATAAATTCTTTTGTCGGAAAAATATTAAAATATAATTTTTCCTTTTATAGTATGGTAAGCAAGCTTCACATTATTATGCTACTATTTGTATCATGTTTCATAGCAATTTTATCAAATACAGGAATTGTAAATTTGTAATTTATGAGCCGATTACATGTTTCATAATATTATACATTTTAATATGTTGATGCTGGCATAATCTACTAGTGGATCATAAATATACGGCTGTCATACCTACACTGGTGTCATCCTGTTAAACAACTTAATATATTTCTATTTCTTTTAAGTCAATTTTAGATTGTTAATGTAATAAATTATAATACTTTACCAAATAGAGTGTTGTATTTGAACATTTAGAAATAAATAACAATTATCAGTATTTGTAAATTGTTCAGATAATAAACCAATTTGTCATGAAAATACATGATTTATTTTTTAGTGTGACATTCTATTTTTAAATTCTGATAGTAACTAAGTTATACTAATATTAAAAAAAGTAGTTTCCTGCTGTTGATCTAAATATAAAAGTAATAAGCATTATTATTCTTGTACACTTTTATCATTAACTAGCTAACGGGTTGTTAAATGATATTGAATGTGGATAGTGTATTCACCTAGAATACTCTGTATTTCATTTCTGAACACAGCAATGCAGTTTTGGCAGCAGATCGATTGTGAGAATTAATGGTAGTTAGGTATCTAAGAGACAGGTTCTTAATAATCCTAACACTGACTCCACTATTCATCTAACTTGGGAATGGAAGCAGAGACCTCCTTTGACAAAGCAAGTGGTAAACCAATGCACCAAATATTTAAACATTTTACAATAAGAAAATATTGAAAGAAAGCAAATTCTTTTTTAAAACTCATCTATTTTTACTTGTTTTAGTTACGTCTGTTACAAACAGAACTCAGCGTAGAAGAAGTGATAAAAGAAAAAACTACAAAATTGTTTACAGAGAAATGTAGATCATATTTTAAACCAAAAAATTTATGAAAACTGGAATTTTATCTAAAGGGTGCATGTGAATTTTTGTATATAGTTATATAAATAGAAATTAGACAAATTTCGTTTTTTTTCCTTATGTTCCCAGTTTTAAAAGAAAATTAAAAAGGAATGTTGTCAAAGACAATACAGAAAATATACACTAATATAAAGAAATAAACTAATATAATTCCATAAATAAATATACTATTATAAGCTTTGCTCTTAAGCTATTTTTTTAACAAAACAATACATTTATTCTAAATTAATCTTTGCATCATTAGTAAGATTTCAAAAATCTCTAATAAACAATTACTTTGTAGTAGGTACACCTTCATTTTTTAATGCATATTCCTCACGGTATTTTTTGTGCCAATCTAAATTCATTTGATGAACAGACTCTCCCCGTTTTGCTGCTGCTTTTCCTGATAATATAGCACCAACACTAGCAAGAGCTGTTAAAATCATTAATATATTCGAAATCTTAATCCTAGCTTCACTTCTCGATCTATCAATTACTTCCGCTCTGTAATGAAAAATTGATATAACCATAAAAAATTGTATATTTCAAAAAGGAAATACAAGTAACAGGAAAATTTGTGAAATTGGTATTAAACTTTCAAGATTAATTTTAAACGATTCAAAAAATATCTTACGATACGAAAGTTGGAATTTCTTCCTTATTTTTATATTTTTTTGTCCAGACCAGAATGGTTTTCTGAAAATTTGTTGGATTATATCTCCTTAACATTGAATTTCCATCTCTCGGTGTTGGATTATTTTCAGAAGCTGGTACGCACATGCCCCGTTTTAATAAGAGCATTTTTGCCTTATTCAGAAACAATTTGTTCATGTTTAAAAATATTATTTTTATCACAAAGAATGTTCAGTATTAAATTGTGCAATGTCGTAATCATAATGTCGTATCATTATATACTAGTATTAATCTGTGGATGTAATTTTTTTTATGAAGATTTTACGGCCTGGTAGCGATACCTTTTAACAAATCTTATTTTCGGGCACTAATTTTCATTTTACACATGTATACTTGTGTTTTTTATAAATACGTTTAAATATCCTAAGGACGACTTAAATACTTTAAAACAAGAGAAAATACAGACGAGAAATGTTTCGTTATATACATAATTTCATTAGAGAGTACTAATTTTGATGAAGAATGTATTCAAATAATTGAATATTTTAAAATTACAATGTTCGAACACATCTATATTAAATTATTTATACTAATTATTTAGATGAGTTGTGAGAATATTTTATATCAATATTTAATTAGCCGTAATATGTTTAATTATTATACTATGATGGTTTATTGACAACTCTTCCTTCTCGAGGAAATATTAAAAAGGAAAAATTAATGTGATTTTATTATTTTTAAAAGCTTTTGTTCAAAAATAAAAAAAAAAATCTATGCGTAAATAGATTTTCAATAGCATATTAAGAATTTCTTGAACTACTCGCTGCAAAACTTGATAATGGAACCTGCAGGCATTGTATGTCCTATGTAATTTTAAGTGCCAAAAAAAATTTAAAGTATTTTTAAAACATATATAACCACTTAATCTCGCAATACGATCATAAATTCATGATTTAAGTTTTTTGCACGGAACTTTAATTACTTGTTAAAATTACATAGACTATTTTATTTTTCTTTTAATATTTTTTTATGTATAAATAGATTTATTAGAATTTGCGACGAATAAAAAAAAAATTACAACTATTATTCTGTGTAAATATCGTGCAAACTGTAACCGTTTTCTAAATTTATATGAATTATTCGTCAAGTTATTATTTTATTATTACATCAGATACTATAGTTTCATAACATTTTTATAAATCACAGTTATGGTAAAATTTATTTAAATTAAATATAAAAATCGTTCTTTCTTCGGCCGGGGATAAATCTGGTTTTTTTATTGAAAAGGGATTGTTCGCAAAGTAACAGAGTATAGATATTTGTCTTAATTACTACTATGGATACTTTAATGTAGTTAAAAATTAATCCGTACACTTTTAAGAAGTATTTGATTACAAATCACTTATGTGCTATTTTGTCACTTCTTTATATAAATACACTACTATTTATTTGTTTACCATTGTAAATTACAAAATAAAACGTAGTACCCTAACCAATGCTGATTTTTTTACACAAATGTTATAATTTTAGAATTAAAAACTGTAGAATGTAATTCCTTGACGAAAAGACTAGGTTCCTTAGCTTGAACTTACTACTTTCTACATTTTTAATGGGTATACATTGATAGATTCATGACGTGATCTTTGCTTCGTCTGAAAGTGAGTTGAAAAAGGATTATTGTATTCATCAGTAAATGTCGAATTGATTAAAATAATACTTTTAAAATTCTTCACAAACGTACAGTAAGTACATATAATAATTAAAGTTTGATACGTACATTGAACATTAAAAATGTTACTTTATGCTTCATACATGTCAACTGAAAACAGAATGTAACAATCTTACTTTAGTTAATTATTTATTTCATTTGTCTTATCCTACTTTACTGACATTTTTAATTATTATTGCAAATAATAGTTGTGAGCAATGGTATGAATAAACATTGTTGAAAAGTACAAAGTTGGTCAAGGAAAAAAGAATGGAATATTGACAGCTTTCCTATTTCCTTAAAATGCTGCTTTTTTAATCAAATGTAGTTTAAACATTTAAAATTTTTGCAACATATTTAGATTTAAAATATTTTTTTAACAAAGAAATCAGAGTGAGACATGTAATAATGTATCAAAAACATATACACTATGGTAGCCTAAAAATAATATAGATTATTTTATAGAAGCACTATTTTATTTAATGATGATATGATAAAGCATTGTGTGATTGAACATTAATAGCTTTTTGGTTATAACATTTCTAAAAATGTTATTTATAAGTATGTTTTTGTAAATATTGTATACAACAATGAAGAATCTATTTCAAGACATTTTGAATTAGACTAGAAAAGAAATTACATCAAATCAATGTCAAAGAAAACATTGTATTCATAACATTATCAATAAAGTTATGAACTATTTAATTGTTATTATTTATACAATGCACATAATCATATTGTGAAGGTTTCTGAGAGTTTTGTTAATATTCTTAACATGGTATACTTCTTGGTTATTAAAATATCTGATAAAAATTTGAATGATTTAATTCACACATTAAAGAAATGAAATTAGTTGTTGAGATTTTTTTCATCAGAGGTTTTGTATGTAGAGGTATTTTTTAAATTTTTTCTTGTAATTCGAAAATTTTCATTGCATATAAAAATAATTATATTAACATCATTATGGTTAAATTATGTCAGTAATTTTTTTTTCAATTAATAAATGATTATATAACTATTTTTAAAGTTTGTAGTAACAATTTTGTATTTCCGGTTATTAGAATAATTTAGCATGCATGCTATTTAATGTGATGGCTCAATTTTAAAGTCAGACAACACACTGTTAAGTGACATCTACCTAATTGTATAATCATAATTTACTACATGGATAAAAGTAAATACCATTATACTACTGGTGATTTGTTTAAAGTTTGTACTAAATACTTGTAATAAGCATTAGAACCTGATTATCCCCAATTTTGCTATATATCTTGATCTGAAATATGAAACGAAACAATACATGTTTTTAAGTATTGATGTAACATGATGATATTAGTGGTAAAAATTATGATAAACATTTATATATGTCATATTTAATATATTTGAAGGTATGTCTGGAGGACATAAACATCGTTACAAGAATGCAGGGTTGAGCGCCGACGAATTGCGCCGGCGTCGTGAAGAAGAAGGTGTTCAACTACGTAAGCAAAAGAGAGAACAACAGCTTTTTAAACGAAGAAATGTAAATTTACCAGCACCTAATGCACCAGATATTGCTTTACAGGTACCATGATCTTATATGATATTTAGTATTGTCATAATTAAAAAAATATTTGTATCAAAATAAAAGATACATTTAATAAGCTTATAATTTTTTTCAACAATGTTTAGTGAAAAAATAAAACTTGTATTAAAACTAATCATTTCTTAACAATAAAATATTTGGAACAACCTTAAAAGACTACCTATAAATTAGAAATATGAATACACATTCATTAAAGTAACTAGAAAACTTAAAACATTACTTGTTATCCATTTAATATGTTCTCAATGATATTTCACCATTTTAGGTATAACTTAATTAAAATAATAGATATTATTTACATAGGCAATTAATGCAATGGTAATTTATTCATTTTTCTAACTTTACCATTCCTTTGTGTGAAATACAAAATATAAAATTAAAGACTTGAAATAAAAAAGTTAATCCTATTTCAGGATGACATTAACATATCTACTTCTGATGACATCACACCACAAATGGTAGCTGCATTATATAGTGATAATCCTCAGGAGCAAGTTGTAGCAACTCAGAAATTTAGAAAACTTCTGAGTCGTGAACCAAATCCACCTATAGATGAAGTAATACGAACTGGAATTGTTCCAAAATTTGTTGAATTTCTATCCAATAATTCTAATCCAACTTTGCAGGTATGTTTTTTTATTTATAATTTTCTTTTAAAGAGTGTGTTAAAATATTACAAACAATCTATTAATTTATCAGAATCTAATTGTTGTTGAAACAAATTGCAGTAAAATTATTTAAGTTCTTTATAAAAGTTCTGTTATTTAAATTTGGAATATATTAACGTCATTATATTTAAATTTAGACATGCAGTACTTAGTGAAGTTGAAAAAGTGGTAATACCATATTTTTGTAATCATTGTGTAAAAAGAATTGATAAGCTTAACATGTGTATATCTTTGCATATCTGTCTGAGGCATGTAACTTCCAATTGGCTAAATCAATTTTAATCCAGATTTTATTTTTTGTTTTCTTTATAATGAAGCTATTGATATGTTTGCTCATAATATTATGGTGCAGGCTAGAATGTCATACTTAACATAGTATCTTCTTACTCCAGTTATTAATTCATTAAATTTTATTTTTTTTTAAATATTACCTTATCACCTTATAGGTGTTGTACAACTGAAGATGTCTTTATTCAACAGTTTGAAGCTGCGTGGGCTCTAACGAACATCGCTTCGGGTACGTCGGAGCAGACGCGCGTGGTGGTAGAGTGCGGCGCGGTGGCGGCGTTGGTCGCGCTGGTGAGCGGCGGCGCTGGCGACGACGTGCGCGAGCAGGCCGTGTGGGCGCTCGGCAACGTCGCGGGAGACTCGCCGCGTTGCCGCGACGCTGTGCTAGCGGCCGGCATATTGCCTCCACTCATTGAGTAAATTCACCTTATTAACTTCACCGCTTATGTATGTTCAGGCTATGGGGAGGGGATCTTTGTTTTCATGTATTGCATTACACCCTCAAATTTATTTTTAACACAAGGTCAAAAAGAGTAGGTTTCATTTGTATATTTGTTCGTATATACTGTTCCTTTGCAGCTAAGAAATGAATAAACCAGATTTGTACAATTTTCCATTTGTTTTAAAATATGACTGGTGAACTAATTGATTCACATTTCCATTTTCAGTTTCTGTGATGCTAATTTAAAATTTTCAATTTCCTTTATATTATTTTGATTTTAATGCTATAAAAATTATGCATTAGATAGTTTTTGTGTTATAGTGTAGAAAAATAATTATTAGTAAATCATAATAAACTATTTATTTCTAGGATTTTAAATAAATATACAAGATTATCTATGACAAGAAATGCAGTGTGGATACTTTCTAATTTGTGTAGAGGAAAAAATCCTCCTACAAATTTCGAAGCAGTGGCTCCAGGTGTGTATTTCGTGTTGTAATTAGTTTTGTTTTATATGTGTGTATGAATTGTATTTTAATGTAGAAATTATTTGTACAGGTATACCAGTATTAGCTAGACTTCTTCACCATACTGACGCGGACGTATTAAGTGATGCATGCTGGGCTCTTTCATACTTATCTGATGGACCCAATGAAAAAATTCAAGCTGTGATTGATGCTGGTGTTTGCAGAAGGCTTGTTGAGTTACTTATGTGAGTTTTATTTTCGTTAATATTGTATTTAGTATCAGTATCATAATGAAATTGCATATTTATTTTAGACATTGTTAACCTCTTTTAGTAATAAAAAGTATGGAATATGTATAAGTGTACTGTGAAAACCTTATTAATAATTCTGCAGATTTCAAATATTTTTTATGCAAAAAAGAGATGGGATCAGCACAGGATATTTATTGGTTGTAAGTGAAACACTTGCTTACAACAATGTGAGACTTTACTAAAAGATATATAGACAACAATATTTAGTGCACTATGCCAAAAAGTTAGAACAATTATGCGACAGTAATATTTCTTTAGGTATAGTGCCTTTTAAAAATAGTAATGTTTAATGAATAGTTTAACAAATAAGCATTGCCAGTGATACCTATTAGACTCTGTGATAGCAGTGATAGTGTGATAGTGATACCTATCTAGTAAAAGAAAATGAAGATATTTATAAAATATTTTGTTTATTAAAAAAAAAATATTGCAGGCATAACAAATCGACAGTAGTGTCAGCAGCTTTAAGGGCGGTCGGCAACATAGTTACAGGTAATGATGCTCAGACTCAAGCAGTTCTCAACTGCAATCCGTTGCCAAGTCTACACGTACTGCTACGCTCTAACACCGAAGTATTAAGAAAGGAGGCTTGTTGGACGCTCTCTAATATTACTGCGGGAAATGCTGTACAAATTCAGGTAGACATGTTTCTATTTCGAGTGGTGTACTGTATTCATATTAAATTTAGTCTTTAGTTCTTTTTGTATTTACGTATTAACGCCACCGCAGTACAGATAAATTTTTTATGTACTAAACTAACCTATTTTTATTTTTCTATTAATTCGGTGGAAATAGGTTATATTAGGTTAGTACATAAAATTTTATTAGGTGTACATAGGCGGCACTTAAAGACCGCCAAATCTGCGGCAATACGTAAGTACCGTTTTTTTTTCTATCAGATTATTAAAAATTTCGTTGTCCAGCTCTTACCTTTTTTATTTTGAAATTTATAAATATGTGTGGGTGTTGTTGCTTTGGCTCGTGGTCATCATTTAGCTACGTATTTACTATTATAAGTATACATTTATAGAAGTTTGTAAATATATATATTATAAATAAAAGATAATTTTCTCTAAGATACTAGATGTTGGAGTTATCTTCTAAAATAGCGCGAAATTGCAATACTAACACTAACTATTATTTTCAGGAAGTTTTAGATGCGAATATATTCCCGACACTTATCGAAATATTGAGACAAGCCGAATTTAAAACTAGAAAAGAGGCCGCTTGGGCGATCACGAATGCAACCAGTGGAGGCACCCATGAGCAAATTAGGTAGCAAATAGAAATATTAATGAACTATATTTAGAAAATAGTAAAAATAAAGTTCGGAAATGTCTGCCACTATATTTTAATTTTAATAAATCAACCAGAGTATAAGACCTTGAATGCCATAGGGTTATCAGTGAATAACAAAAATAAACAAATACTCCGTATGTGGACAATTCTTGATATTTTTATTATTAAAATTGTTAATATAATGGTTTGCAGATGTACTAAGATCACATAAAATATAGATGTTATGTTTAAACAAAAAAAAAAATAACAAAAATTGATGATCTTTACGTTTTACTTCGCTAAACACTAGTTTTTTTCTAGGTATCTCGTCGAACAAGGTTGCATACCACCATTGTGCGACCTATTGACACTGACGGACGCTAAGACTGTACAAGTAGCCCTAAATGGTCTTGATAATATACTAAAAGCAGGACAGCAGTCTGATCAACTAAATCCTTATGCGGCTCGCATCGAAGAATGTTTTGGTAAGTTTTATTTGATAATTTTAGGCTGTTTGTGTGAACAGTTTTTTTTATGTAAAAAAAATTAATGAGGTTTACAGAAACAAATATGAGACAAGGAGTGAGTAATTCACTAATTTCTTAGTACCCGTTATGAAGTTTTATAAGGGCTTCTAGGAGATAAAGATCTTTTCGGAATAGGCTTGTTATGCTATATTAATAAACTCGGCGAGTAAAATTACGAGTTTAACTTGCACTTCTATTAGGCGATACTTAATGAATTATGAAAAATGTGCAATTTATAGAAAACAAAAAACAGTGTTTCAATTAATAGATAAGTGTCAGTATGTGGAACAGATAGTCTTTCCCGCCAATAGTGTGTTAATAAACTTTTAAGAATGCACCATTAACTTATTTATACTTCTCTCATATAATATTTAAAAACTATTTTAGGTTTAGACAAAATAGAATTCTTACAATCACACGAGAATCTCGACATATATCAGAAATCCTTTGAAATAATTGAGAACTACTTCGGGTCTGAGGGTGAGGACGGTCGGTTAGCGCCGGAGGTCTCCTCAACGACGGGTCAATATCAGTTTGCCACCGACCAATCCGTGCCCATGGGCGGCTTCCAATTCTAACGATAAAATGATTTTACATTAACGAGCAGTGAGTATTTTTGTGATAAATTGTTTCATCGTGATTTTTGCAATAATGTTGAGGTAAATCAAAGAGAAATATATTCTTCGAAAAAATAATTTCAATGTACACAATTTTCGAATAAATATATATTAAAGTACTTAAGATTAGTATTAAGTAACTTAAGATGGTGTTCAGAAATTATTGTTCTTCAAAAGCTTTAATATCAATTGAGGAGTAGTAAACTGGAATGTTTTGTATGCACTTTACATTGTATTCACTTATATTTATGAAATTTTATAGGTGAAAATTATAAAATTACATCAATAAAATTGTATTACAAAAAAAAAATCATATTTCTTTTTGCAGATTCTGCCTTAATTGCGGTGTGGATAAACCCCTATTGGCTCCAGCAAAATAATCTACACGAGAGTGTTCATATTTTGCACCCTTATTGTTGGCAGTGCAATGGAAGACTACAAGTAAAGTCATGAATGTAGTCAAATAATTTTGGATAGGCAAAGCTCATTCCAGTCGTCTCCTCTGTCAACATACATAATATATAGTAGTGTAGATGATAATAACTTATAAAGCAAATTATTAACCTCGCCTTGTTATTTGTTTTTGCTTTTGTAGATAATGGCTTATCTAGTATTTTTTTATTGTATAAAATATATTTTGTTTGCTTTTAATGTGTATCGTCGTTACTGAACATTAGATGTTTGTTATATATTAAAGAAACTTTTTATTTGTTATAGTACAGATTGGTACCAAGACAAAAACGCCTTTTATTGTTTGATTTATTTTATACAGATGTACAAGGTTTGTCAATATTTTTGTAGCACTATATGCAATAAAAACAAATGGTTATTGAAAATAAATAACTCGTGATTTAATAAAATAAAATGTTTTATCTCAAATATATCAATATTTATGGAAAATATTCAAATTGAAACCTATGTTTATATTCATTACAATTTTTTTTACAAAAAATCGAACCAGCGATTTATATTTAGGATTAAAAAGAGACAGATTCAAATGGAATTAATAATAACAAGTGCAAAAATCATTTTCTTCTATTTTCGCGCCTTGAAGTATGTTTTTTTTATACATTTAAAAAACTAAAAAATAATAAACAATAAATAGCATGTATTACCAAAACACTCCAATATCATTAAAATGCGCAAGTACGCGAAGAAATCTATGCTCTTTATGTAGTTCATCCCAAAAAGACATCCTGTCTTGGAAAGGGTTTATGCCCTTGGTCAAATTTGGACTTATGCAAAGATAATTTAACTCCTCTTTACTCGTCACAGGATCCCAAGTTATTTTGAGAATCTGATCGTTTTTGTCTGGAGTCGGGTTTCTTTAACAATAAAAGGTGCAATCGTTTGTTAAACGTTACCTTATGGACAAATAGTAATATGTTACACAATAATATTGAAAACGATAACGGTAAATTAAATTTATAGAAAATAATTTTAAATTATAATGTTATATATATCCAAAAACCTGGTATTTCTATATCTTTCCAAGTTAAAGTATTAACTTACCCATAATTAGCGAAATTGGTCCACAATTTTATTATCTTCTGCTTGGTTATCATTGAATCTCGACTGCCTTTACATATACTTCCGTCTTGTAAAATGACGTCAAAGAGCAATGGGATTTCGGCCGCATGTCCCGAACTGTTAAAGAATCCCAAAAATTCTGGAACTGTCCACTCGCCGGTATAATTAATAATGTAATAATAAACAGGACACTCTGGTGCGATTTGTTTATGTATTTTTATTGTTTTATTAACATGGTACAAAAAGTAATAATCGCTTATCAATTGAACATATTGCTGTTTCGTGTCTTCACGTAAAGTTTCCTCGCCGTTCAAATAAAAATTTAGAATCTTGCGACCAATTTTTTCCGAAAATGTTTTTTCTGCCAAAGATTTTGGTACCATAAGAGAAAGATGCTCGTTAATTGTTTTGTAATTATCATAAAAATTAGCGTTGATGTATTCTAACAAAGATGCTTCACAATTATTTGTACCTATTATTAATGGCACTTTGTTAATTAAACCAGATTTCAATATTAAAGCTGGACTTTTAGAAAGAAATGTAGGTATGCCTTCAAACTCTTTTTCTATACATGGCTTAAAAAGAGAGTCAAAAGTATTTTCTTTGAATTCTAACCCCTCCAACATTTTTAAACTTGCTTTCATTATGTTCATATAGGGCATTGTTTTCAATTCTTTAATTATTTCCATTATATCGGGATTTGCAATATCTAATACTCTGGCTAATTTTATTACGACTTGTAAAGGATTTTTTTCTAAAGACCAATCGTTCATGGCACTTGCGCTTTGAATAATAGCTTTGTGGAAAAGACCAGTCGCCATAATAGATAACATCATGTAATGCACTATTGATCCACCAGAACTGTTGCCAAATAATGTTACATTATCTGGATCTCCACCGAAACATTTTATATTTCGTTGAACCCATTGCAAAGCCATAATAATATCTTTTAACCCATTATTGCCTGGTGCTACACATTCATTAATAGAGAGGAATCCAAAGGGTCCTAATCTGAAGCCACATCTCACAAAAATAACATTCTGATCAACTATTAATTTTGGATCTAATATTGGATCCATGTAGTAGAAGAAGCAAAAAGATCCCAACCAAAACATAACAGGCAGGAGTTTATCTGTACAGGGTTTTGGAGCACAAATTTCAATATAAAGGCAATCTTCTGATCCAATTATTCCATTGAAAAAAGCACTTACAGGTGGCGAAGGGTTCTGGGTACAATTTTGTTCTTTAGTCCAAGGCTTGATAGGCACTGGAGGCTTGAAGTAAAAATATTTATTTAGGATGGAAAGAAACTTATTTTTAAGAACTATGGTTTCTATTAAGAATTGTAACAATTTATTGCTATTAATGGTTTTCAATTGTAAGCACTTATCAAGCTTTTGGCAATCAATAGTCCAGTAGGATTTATTGTTTTGGTATTAGTATATATAATCCATTATATAATATTTGCAAAAAAGAAAAGAGTAAAAGTTCATTAAATTATATTCGTTTGAAACAATAAGGAATATGCCCAATAGAATTTTTTCCATTGCTGGAAGCTATTGTGTATGAATAAGCGGGTACTTACTAAGTGTCAGCTTCAACTGTGACTTATCGATAAAGTGTTAAAATATATTTAAATACAAAATTTAAAAGATAATTGGATAAGTTTTTGTTAATTTACAAAAGGCAGCAAGATTACTAGGGAGTATAGAATAAAAGTAAACAAACTTAAACATGTCATTTCATATGGTTTTTCAAAGGTTATGGGCTGATACTTTTCTCCTAATTCATCTGTTGTTAAGTGATAATGAGACTGTAGATGGTGAACTGTGTTAACTCAGAATATTTCTGGCTCTCGTGTGTATCTAGCTAGGCACGTTCAAAAAACCTTACCACCATCTAGATTCCATTACTTGTCCGCCAAGTTACAAGGCAGTACAAAATCACTAAACCATGGAGGCAGTCCAATCCACTATTGTGAGTACTAAATTAAACCACAAGCTGTAATTTTTAACCCTTTCGATACCGCAGTCCATTTCGCCAAAGTGGTACTACTGAACTGGGCAGCACGCTGCGAAGTGTGCACATTGCATGATGGCAAGTTGATGTTCGAATTTTCTCATTTAAGTGTTACATATTTAAAAATTTTGTTTTTTTTTGTGATATGTTATATTATTTTGATTCTAATCAGAATGAGTCGAGCCTTTAGATAATGGAGATTTTCTTGATCTTTTCCATGACATTGTGATAATGGTGTAAAGATATTATATAAACAATTGGAAATATTTTTTTTTTCATTTAAAAAATAATATTTGAGTTTCAATTAAATAGTGCTTCAGTAATGTTTTCTTTTTAATATATTTTAGCTTTTCTATTTTAGTTTCCAAATACGAAATTCACTTTAAAAGAATTATTTTCTAAATGCGCATATAACAGAATTGATAGTACTATAAGAGAAGTTAATTCAATAACACTACAATATAGGGAATGGCAAATTAATGCCGGCAAAATTCGGTGTTGGTACACACAAAACGGAAAATGAATGCCGGCTTAAGGCGGCGTTGGTACGCGCGGCGTGTCCAGTGGCTGCTGGCTAAATCCGGCGCTGCTAACGAAAGGTTTAAATAAGTTGTGAGCTTTTCTTTTAATATTTATTTTTGTAAAATTTAGTAGTGTTTTTGTAGGGAAAGAAACTACCTACTAAAACATAACAAAAGCTATAACTGAAAACAGGATTTCTTTTGTTATGTTCTACATTTTAAAAAAGACGAAAAATTAAATGAAAAAATTTTATGATTTTAAGTGGAAAAGTTTTAATATTTTATCCTATGAGCAGTGATGTATATATTTTAAATAACAATGTGAAAATTATAGTATTACCTTAAGATTGAATGTCTCCGTGGTGCTGTGGTTTACCCACTTACTTTGTAACTCAGAGGTCCCGGGTTCGTTTCCGGGCCACAGGACTGTTGGAGTCTGGATGGTGGTAGGGTTTTTCAAACCCACTTCGCTAGCTAAAACCCTCAATGACAATCTGCCCCACCTTAACGGCATTGCTGTGTTCTGGCAGTCATACATGTGAGAGCCAGATGTATTCTAGGTAAACATACTTCACCATCTATGGCTTCATTGTCACTTAACAGGTGAAATCATGGCCAAGTGTTAACCCATTATCGTTAAAAAAAGATACATTT
Organism: Pharmacophagus antenor; assembly: GCA_018245475.1. NCBI lineage: Eukaryota > Metazoa > Arthropoda > Insecta > Lepidoptera > Papilionidae > Pharmacophagus > Pharmacophagus antenor. The sequence goes on from DWQX01000990.1 coordinate 25,650, forward strand.
ATTGAGTTATGATTTGAATATTTAGAAAATAAAAAAAGCAGAACTCATTATTAATGTTTGTGTAACAGGAATACATGAATACTGGTAGTTTTCATAGAAATGTTTATTTATCTTAAAAGATATTATATAGGTATAAATTCATGACTAGATATATGTGTTGTGAAAAAGTGTGTAATATATAGATAACGCAGAAAACTTGTGCATATAGCTTAACAAGATTGGGTTTTCAATCATTAAAAAATATTGTTGTATTGAAAACATTAGGACAACTTACCATAAATCTTAAACTCTCAACTGGAGGTTTTGCATATGGAACTTTCTTAAATCTATAATATGTTTTGGTTTTAGTTTTTTCAATGTATCCACAAACTGGTCCATCATGAGTCACTACTTTGTATTTTAAGTCTTCTTGTATATCGATCATGACTTAAATATTCTTGTAGAGACAACTTAATAATTTTTTTTTAAATCCAATAAATCGTTATCTAAAACTACATAGATTCAGTAAATATACAATTGACACTCCAAGAAGTCTAAAAAAATACAAATTATATAATATTTTTTACTCTACAGGAATTTCATTTATGTTATCGAATTAATATATAATAAACAGATAACGTTATTGTATTTTAATTGTAATTATTGTAAAATTTTATCCCAACGTAAAAAAAATATATAAAAAATATTCCAATCTACGATTACTTTTTTAGTTGTATAACGTTTTCATTATAAATAATAAACATACCAAACTACAACTTTTAAAAGTTTATGACATTAACTCTATCAGCAATCACGTCATATAATACTTGTTCACTAGCACAGATTAAAGCAATTTATATTTCATAAATTAAACAAATCATTTACAATTTTCAAAATTTTATTCCTATATTACATACGAATTAACGTATAGAACTCTTTTTTCATCAGACATGAATATCTTGCGTTAGTTTAATGTTTTTTTTTTTTTAGTTTAATATGTAAACATCGGTACCTAAAGTTATATATATTATGTCTAATCAACATAGCAATAGTAAGACCTGCATATTCATTGTAAATAAAAAATATTGTGTAATTATTCAATTATTAATTTAATAAATAAATTTATGTTACTTTACCATAAAATATTGATAGTTCTGAATTACATATTTTAAAAAATATTAAGTGACAGGGGCTTTTACGATATGCCAGTTTCTAAAAATAAATTAAATAAAATACGTTTTTTTTTTGTAACGAGCGTGTGTCCTACTTATTACTAAGGTAACCTCTTAAGTCGACAGTCTAGTCATGTGGCAAGAAATGTTTTTTCCAGGCTATTAAGCCGATGTTGAGATAAAAAGAGTATTCAAATTATTTTGTAAGTCTTATATTAGTAATCTTTGAAAGATAATCAAATAATTTAATGGCAGGAATTTTCGAAGTTTTAATTTAAATCTTAAATAAACAGTCAAATCTTATTTTATTTCAATAGTAGTTTTTACTAAGATGAAAATTAGAAGTATCTTAACAGATTTTAATTTAGACTTTTGTTATGTCCACTTCATGATCGTAAAAATCTCTTAATATTTGTTGGTCCAATACAGCTTCATCGCAATATTTCATTTTCTTGTAATACGACATGCGCATCTCCCGGATGTCGTTAGCCAGTGTTTCTTTAAACATGGGTGTGTTAATTAAGTTTGCAAAAAATTTTCGGTTACTCGTGAACTTAGGGCTAGACCCCACTGTTGTTTTCATCGGATAATAGACGTAACCATGCAAGTTGTCAGTCAGGAATCTGTGTAATTATTGAAAAAAAAATTAAATATGTTGTTTTTGTATTGAATTTTTAGTTAATGTTTTAAGTATTTTTGAAATTAATAATATTTAAATTATAGTTATATTTAGGGCTTAATATTTTTCTTTTATTTAATACGAAAAGTACTCCTGTTTCTGAGTTATGATACGATTGTTTTTTTTGTAAATATAAATATTTTTTTTAAAGTAATCATATATATTAAAGTGCGTTATATAAATATACCCGATACGATATAAGTAATATGCGAAAATCAATTGTTACAAATAACGTGTCCAGAAGACAAAAGCTTTGGCAGTTTACAGGATATTTACCAATTACCAATTAAAGAAGCACATAACTAACATGAATAAAGGATTATTGTCATTGTAGCGGGATAAAGAAATATGTTCTGTGAAGATTATTACAAAATTATAAAAGACATCTTAATTTTACTACATACTGTTCATTAGGCATAATTGTGTCGACACATTGGTGAAACATTTCATAAAAATCATTAGTAATTTGAAAAGCAATACCGAATGCTTGCGTTACTCTGAAAAAAAAAATATTTAGGTATTTTTCACTTATAATTTCAATAAAAAATTATGAAAATTAATAACACCTTTTATCAATAGGATTTATAATAGATGCAGACGTTATATCAAGTAGTTGTAAAGTTGCAAGAATAATACATGTTAGTTTTTCTTTAGCCATGTTTTTGTGTAGTACGATTAAAATTTTATTTATTTTACCTTCTTCTGCTAGTGTTGGAATAATTTTTAGTAAAGTTTTTTAAAATAAAATTATACTAATGGTATAAATAATTTTAAACTTTTGCACTGTTTTAAATATATTTATATATATATATATAAACAAATATTAAAAAAAAATCTTAATAAAAGATGTCATTAAAGTTATTGGTTTCTGAGACTGTATAGGACACAATAGGATGTAAAAAATTTTATCATGAATATTTTTAAATACGCCTAATCGACATAGAACATACATCTGGTCATAAGTTATGCCTCGAACCATTAGACACTGATTGGAATATTCACATACTACTTAATATGAAATCTCGTTACCTCAAAAAATCTATTACTTAACTGAAACATAATAATATTTTATGAATAATATTAGAGCTTGGTAGAAAATAGCAATCTTGAGTGGTATTTCCTTACGGCTTCCAATAAAAGAGGTTGACCATCAAGAAAAATACAAGTGTAGTATACAATACACGTATAAAGATCCATTATTTGTATGCATATTTTTATCTGAAATAGCATTTCATTGCTTATTTCTGGATGTAAATTGGAACATCACTATGTGTCGAACTCGTTAAAACAATGATTTATATTTTTTTAACATTTCTGCGCAGTTAGAGTAAGATAATAAACATTATGTCGATTTCATTTTGTGTTCGTACCTACGTTGTAGCTGCAAGAAATGTGTACACATACGTTCAAGAAACTGTGGGATCCAACTCTATGACATAGTTTATTATGTGAACATTTCATTTTTTCCTGAGTCCAAGCATCTGTTTTTTCTTCTGAAACAAAAACAAAACAGTCACAGTAAAGTATGGCAGATATTTTTATAAATTATATATTTAATAGCAGCAGTGTACGTACTATAAACCGCCATGTAGAGGAATTCTGCCTTATTCCTGCTTTACCTTAATCATGTTTACATAATTATATGTATATATTTATATGTATATGTTTAAATTTTATATCTACGTTATAATAAGTAATAATATATATGGAGCACGCTGTATTTCACACAGACGTGTTATACACACATACGCACACGTCTGGGACACCCCTTTAGTTTATCCTTACTTTACTCTATTCCACTCTTTCTTTAGTCACCTATTCTTATTTACAACTCATCTATCACTCATCGCGCACGTAATAGTCTATGCTGTGGCTTCAATAACTCGACGACGTGACCTTATATGGATATGAGTATTTCATATCTTTTATGCCCCGCCGATTTAGCGTATATTGGCACTAATCATCCCAAATATCAACTCAGCGCTAACAGCGACGCTAAAAGTACTGCCCTACGTAGGTGGCCACGTGTAGCCGGTTGACAAAGTTTTGTATTTATCAGGTGAATTAAGGTCAACCACGATTTTCAATCTTGCTTAGTATCATATTTATTTCAGGACAAGTGTTAGCTCAGCGCTGAAAGAAAACATCAACAAAATATTACAAATAACATATGATAAATTATAATTAAGGTCTCATTTTCATAAAGTCTGATATTATTTTGGTCCATTTAAAGTATTTTTAAAATAAATATTAGATCGCATATAGTCGATTGGATGGGAAACAAACATCGCTGGTGTACAAAATAAGTAAAATCAGGAGGAGAAAGTCCCGACGACGAAATTATTTTTCCCTCACCACTGGTGGTACGGGAGCTTTACATTTTGAAATGACGTTTGAAATAAATTTCCGCCGTCTCCGGTAACGGGGACTTTCGATTGGAACATTGGCCCGATAATAATCAATTCCGTTAAACCGCATCCGCGGCCCGCTTCCTTTTATTGCTTGTGTATAGAATATAAACTTTCGAATGGAAATTGTTAGCAAGAATTTCATTTTCCACTCGCTACGTCGTCACCCGCTCACTTCTCTTTATGTGGTAATTCTATTATTTATTATTATGATTAATCCAGTATCCAGTATGTGTACCAATTTTCGTGTCTGTTAACTCGGAGAATAGTTTCATTGAAATTTGATCTCTCTGCCCCCTTTCCCACCATGCAAATGAAAGTTCAAAAAAGTCCTTCCTTAGTGGATATATACACATCATAAAGCACACTCCAAATTCCATGTTTCTAAGACCTGCAGTTTTTAGGCTGCCTGTAGATATGGAGGTGAGTCAGACAGTGAATTGTTTATATTTTATAAGTATAGATAAAAAATATCTAAATATACCGCATAATAATCCAGAAACAGTTTTCGTTACAATAAACATAAATGGTTAATTTTTTTCGATTGGATGGCAACTAATTTTAATATATTTCTTGTTTATTTTAAGATCAATCACAAAGAGTAAAGAAATTTATTGAAATGGATACTATTACTAGGGTGTGATTCTTTACTAATATTAGGTTTAATACAGTTGTGAACGGAAGTTGGTGAGCTATTGGAGAGCATGAATTCGGATAAGCGATATTAATTAGATGAACCTTGATTCGCCACGCGTACCAATGTCGTGCGACGTGTCAATCACACATGGGTTTGGTCCACAGGATGGCAATTAGTTTAAGATGCTTAGTGGACATCCCTTATCCGACCCGATTGACGCAATTGAACTGGTTTACGAGTTTATTCGGATAGTGAAATTGATGTTTGACATGTAATATTTGAAACCGCGTTTAATAGCTCACACTACGATAATTGGACGCTTTTATTATATTACATCTCATTATCTGACTGCCTCCGTAACGCAGTAGTTTAGCCGCTGGTGTTATGACGCGGAGGTTTCGGCTTGGATTTCCGGGCTGTAGAAGTAGTGGAATCTGGATGGTGGAAGGATTTTTCGAATCCACCTAGATAGCTACCACCCTCAATGTTAATCGTCCGCCATATTAGCATTACTGTGTTCAGGCAGTCATAGTTGTGAGAGTCAGATAGATGTACGAGTATTTTGGATGAAAACACTACCATCTACGGCCTCATCGTCACTTAATATTAGGTGAAATTGAGGCCAAGTGTTAGCCCATAACCGATAAAAAAATGTCGTCATATTATATGACTGTCAACCTTCTTAACTAAAGTATTAAATAAAAAATAAAATAGTCCTGTCTATGATGAATCGTATCTATGGTAATATTAGCCGGCTGGTAACAAATTCACCGTCTCGCTAAATCTCGGTGATGAATATTCTCCCCACATGCGTACCTTTATTGAATCTCAACTTCAATGTTTATGACATTTTCTTACGTTTATTTGCAGAGTATTCCCTGTCAGTTATTCCTTTGTATATTGTATCAAGTGAATCATTTAATAAGCATCCAAGAGTAAAATGATAAAAATAATAAATGGACTTATTTACGTTTCTGCTATTCGTAATTCTTATAGGTAATGTAACGTACATTACTACTATTTCGTGAGAAAAACAAAGTGATACAAATTTTCTTAAAAACAGAATTTTCTTTACTTTTCGCGTTTCCTCAAGGAATACATACGGATATGCAATAATTGTTACACATTTAAAACCAGTTTTTTAAGTGTCGTTAATAAATTTACGTTACACAAAAGCATACAAATTGAAAGAGTAATTACTAACCTAATTTTACTACTTATCTTAACGTTGATTAATTTATCACTCTACACATTATTTTTAGTTTAGAAAATGAGAGATAGATTTTCTTTACTTAGGGTAAAATATTTAATGATCCGCGAGAGAATACTGGAAATGGTATGACTGGTATTTCAGACCCTATTACGGAGGGGCGGGGGAGGGGGAGGGTTTGGTATGCTGAAAGAACCCACGAAATGACGATATTGAATTCTTTTAGTGACTAAAATAATACAAAATTATCTTAGATATGTTCACGGACATTTTATCACATATTAATAGCTCATATTAAACCCAATGAAACTTGTGATAGTTAATTAAACATGTAGGTAACGTCTATTTTTATTTAAAATGTAGTTAAAATAACTATTATGTTAATTGTTCAAAACAAATGTTTAATATCTTTAATACTATTTAAGCGTAAAAAAATATGTGGCCGTCATACACGCGCTGGCGTCAACGTGTTAAATATAACAAATATCACGCTTCTTTTAAATTGAAATTCAGCATTTGTTCCCTAACCTTATTATTGTCTGCAACTTCACATCGTCTCGTACGTGCGTCCTCTACGAAGAAAAAATATGGGAGTTAATAAGATATAGAAAGTTTCACGAGTTGCGCGTTACATTTTACCAAAAACCTATAAGCCTATAGAGTAACAACTAGAATAGTAAGTCGCAATATTTATGGACAATCTGTTTTTACTTCTTTATATATCTTCTTTAGTCGCTGAAACCTTTGGCCATGACTGATCATCGATAGGTTAGCTTATATAAATTCAAACAGAATGAAGATTAATCAGATTGTTGTTTACATATCCGCAAATATTAGTTGTATTTTCTTCTCTAGCAAAATTAATTAGTTTTAATGTGTTAGGTTAACCGAATGAATAGTACTACAAAATGAATGTGTTTAGCTTGGTTAGGAATGAAAAGGAGACGTTTCATATGAAACGTACTAATATTAGTATGGTACTTAGGGTAGGTCTTGTACTGGGGGGGCCCAGTGCAGCATGCCGGCGGCTGTATGCGGGCATTCTGAAAAGCATGGCGCTCTACGGAGCGCCGATATGGGCGGACTGCCTCAATAGGGGCAGCGCCGCCCATCTTCACCG
>DWQX01000991.1:0-32847 GCA_018245475.1 Pharmacophagus antenor
TGTGTGATCATAATGGATCATTTACAAAATAAACATTTACTATAGATTATATATAGAATATTATCACTATTTGGTAAATTTTTAGGTAATTATTTATTTTGAATTAAATAAGAATGATTCTGTGATATCGTGTAAATGAAACCTTCTTGTGAAACATTTTATATTAAAAGACATGTGCACTTTATTTTAAAACATATATAACTGTTCTCATGTCAAACATTATTCTGATATAATATTTTAAGAGCCTTCAGAATGATAATTTAATCTTATTATAGTAGTATAAAATAGTATTGAAGTGACTTTTGTTAAAAAATTGGATGAACTATAAATGCCATACACATACGGAAAAACCTTATGACTCTTTCTGTAGCGCAGTAGTTTGCTTCCTATCTTTTAACGCCTATCTTTTAAGTCTTAGATTCGTTTCCTGGGTCACAGGAGGAGTGTTATGTTGTCAGGGATTTTACAAACCTGCTTGGCTTGCTAATACCCTCAATATCCACCTACCGCCATAACAATATAGCCGTGTTCCGGCAGTCGTACGTTTGAGAGCCAGAAGTATTCTAGGCGAACACGCTTTATCATCTACGACCTCATTGTCACTTAACATTAGGTAAAGTCGAGGTCATGTGTGTACTGTACTATAAATGTAAAAAAAATCGAAGCACTATTATGTCAAGGGAGCAAAAAATTTATATAAATTGACAAAAACATAATAACTACTACTACTTTTTCTACACTCACAATAAGCTATGCATTTAATAGTGCCTGCTAGTATCATTGAAATAATTCTATTTTCACTCAAATATCGTATTCATAGAATTAAATGAAATTAACAATAGAAGGTTTGTAAGTACTGTACTATTGAGTCACCCTATTGGAACAGACGAGACCTCCCTTTTGCAAGTTCGGCGGGAATGTTCTCCAGATCCGTTTCCTGTGTTTGCCATTTCACCGCGACCCACCCGGGGCCCCGCTGTCGTACCGTCTTCCACAAATAAAAACGTATGACATCCCCCACGTCGAAATAAATCTGCTTGATTCGAAAAAGAACGATATTTGTATTGGTTTAGTTTATTTTTGGTGCACTGACACGCTTGGTTTTTTTTAAAGAGTAACATATCTTTATATGATGTCCATCTTAATATAACATACGTCATCCAACTACCTCCGTAGTGAAATCGGTGAGCACTTTCCATATGGCTGGAGACAGGGGGCAGAGTATTTTAAAATCTTCTTCATTATGTCAGTCTGACGCCATTATAGTATAAATGCATTCAGACAGTCTAAGACAAAAATCAGAATATCCTAGGCAAGCATATTTGCATCACTGTCATTTAACATTACACAATATCAAGGTCAAGTGTTAACTCATTTTAAATAAGTAGTAAAATCTGCCAATACCTTTATATTTAAGATTGTGGCTTAAACTTTAAAGTATTAATCTGCACCAGGTCTATTAACTTGTATCATCATTTACTAACAGATGTGAACAGAAATAACTAACGTCATTAATAAAATACTATAGAAAAATTATTATTTTTATCAACATGCTTTTTTGAAATAAAAATACGTAATAGCTTTTAAACTTTTTTATCAAGATAATTGATTGAAGTCAACATGTAATAATAGTAATAGATTTTACGATTTAGAAAATTGGATACATTAGTCACAACAATTGTTTGAATTACGCAATTGCTGCTTATAACTCATGTAATGGGATCATTTACTGACAGCTGTATTGTATGGTATGCAATGTCATATCCTATACATATATATGATGTATACATAAACATGTAACTTATCTGAAATGAACTTTTAATTACAATTGTAATCATGTGTTACAGCAGGCATAAATCACCACTAATATAAGGAACTTTGACAAAAGACAGTTTAAAATACGAAAAAAGAATAGGTGCAAACAGTCAATTTCGAAGATTGTAACTGGTAAGCGTACTGCCGAATAGTTTACATTGATATAAGATGACACCACCACCTAGAAATGGTATTAAAGAATTTTAATTAAAAGCTGTTCTAAAGGAACGCTGTTTTCTTTTACTATCTTTACAAACTAAATAAATATAACCATATCGTTTCTGAAATATGTATATATTCTCGACTATATTGACACATTATGAATATTTCTAATACTAGACCTATATTTTTAATTACCTTGTATTTAATTATATTTGCCTGTCTCTTACCTATTGTTTACTTTATATTTAATAATAAGCAAGTTATAAAACTTAATCGATAAATCCGCTAAACATTACCTTCGAAATTATAATGGTATTTCAATTAAAACTGATACTTTGAACTGAGACTGTAATAAATGAATTTTTACGTATAATTAAAAAGTTTCAAAAATAGTATCAAGCTGCTATAGACAGCAAATTACTGAGCATTTACAAGCAGACCCATCACTAATAATATTATAAGACATTTTCATTCGTAAGAAAATGAAACGTTTTTTTTTTATATTTTTTAATTATTTTAAATTAAATATTATCTTAATATAACATACATAATAATACCAATAGACAATATAAAGTTACATAAATTTTATAATTGTCTCTTCCATTTTTATAGTAACCATGTTAAATCTCTACTACACAGTGAACAATAGCGCTCGATAGTAGTACAATAACCCGCCTCAAACGGCCCGGAACTTTTTCTCTAATGGTTTATTTAAAAATCTCACCATTTTCATTCAAAGTTTCATCTCAGGGAGCCAAATAAATCTCTTTTATATCCCATCAGAGATATCTAGCATTGATCTGAATTGCTTTTATGCGATGTTTGCGCTCTTACTCACTCAGTATCTACAAGATTTAGCATTATGTTTTCGACGTGCGAAGTTATTTAATACTGTAGCATTTATATAATATATACCTGTTTTTGAAAGAATACCTTTTGCCTCGCTAAAGACATTAACATTAGATTTACGTATTTTGCGTACGAAAACAAAAATGTTAATAAAAAAATATGATCGATTACAATAACATGTGTAAGCATTAGACAAGTGAATTTGTTACATATCTTGTTTCTACAGCACGGCGTTAGGGTTTGCTTATTTGTAATATTTGATCATTACGCACATTAGTCAATTTCAAGAGTTACATAACTCTCAATACTCATATTACACAGTAAATTAATTCAATACAGTAATGTTTGATTTCTGCTTCTTAATGGCAAAAAGAGTCGTTATAATACCAACCTTAATAGTCTACTGACAACGAAAAACTTCACCGCGTCAACAATAACTTAAACCGAATATTATAATTATGATTTCATTCTATACCATTTACGCAACAAAAAGCAACAAAATTATATAAGAATCACATCACTTTAATCGGTAATATTCTACCGCAGTTTTGTCTTTTTATATTCCCTTAAGTGTCTTTGTTGGAACATCGTCTCATTTTCTCTCTCAAACGGTGCAGTATCGAAATCGTCAGGGTCCTTAGACAATCGCGTTTACGACATATAAAAGTTAGTCTTTATAGGCTAACCGTATATAAAAGTGGCGTTTATGCCTTTTTAATTAATTGTTCTATCGTTAAAAGTCGTATCAGCTTTGTCGGTGCCATGCTGATGGCCCGAAGATAGTTAACAGTGTCGTGATTCAATAAAAATGTGTTTGATAGTCGCAATTGTCGTAAAAGTCGCGTAAAGTCGGCTACAAATTTTACCACTCAATATAAATTATTTTAATGGGCTTAAAATTTATTCCGGCCCGGGTTTTCATGTATTTTAATATATACATGAAATTGAGCTCTACTAAGTTTATTGATGTAAAAATGTATTTCGAAACAACGATAAAAATATTCAAACTTAATTAGTTTAAGATACATATCGATTAAATTAATGGCTGAAGTGAATTTCTTAATCTGTGACTACGAATAACAGACTGTATTCGAAACACTCGATCGACCGGTTTCGGTGGGCGGTATTAAAAATGTCTTCATTTCGAAATAAATTACATCTAAAGCTGAAATATACACATTGGACAAGGCCAGTGTCTATATTAGTCACAGCGTGGAGTCCTTCTAAACTTATTTAGCGGCTGTCTTCTTTGTTGTAAAAAGTCGATAAATCGTTTGTTTTTAACAAGAGATGTGCATCAAGAATCGCTCTTAATACTATATACATAAAATATTAATTTCCGCAACTATACTGATGTATTCAGTTACATAGATACACAAAAAAGTTGCTACACAAATAAAATTGGAGTGTAACCATTCTATCTTGTAGTTTTGTTGAGCATTTACGTATTGGTAGATAAAATTGCCAGTAGAATCGAAATCATATTGAATATTGAAAGTTAGATATAATGTTTCACTTACGTATTGTTGCATGAAAATATCGACTCGAAATAACAATTAACCTAGTAGTATAGAAAATTTATGACGAATTGCGTACTTTTATTAAAAGAAAAGTTTAAGTACTTGTCAAACTCCGTAGATTTTTAATTTCAGCATAAGATTTACATTTACATTATCTACCTTAAAAGTTGGTAACAATATTTTATTTATTTATTTTATTTAAAGCTTTAATGCACTAATGTGTTCATAAGGTGGACTTAATGCCAAATAACATTCTCTGTTAGTCTATCTTTAACAATAATAAATTGAAAAAATTAATTGCAAAAAAAGATTTATTCTGTAGGCATTGCTATTTATTTAAGATGGCGGATGACGGCGGTAGCATCATATTTTAATTTCAAAGCATTATTAATATCCTGTTATATATACTTTGTGCAAGCATTACAATTCGCGCATTTAATCCCTCGAATTCCGTCGTCGCTATTAACGGTCCGCGTCAATTAATTTTTACCCTCTTTTTTTTACTTCGTCAACAGTGGAGTATAAAGTGGCCATAGACACAAATACAAGTGGCTATAAAACGAATGTAGCTGAGTCAGTGAGAGCGGTTGTCCGCATTGCGCATGTGCGGTACATTCCGACACTTTTATTGATTTCAGTAGCTCTAACGGTCCATAAAGCCGACGTGCCGGACCGAAGACTCCGTACTATACCCTTATTAGGTACTCACGATATTCAGTGAATTTCTACTTGTTACCTTTTTAAAAATGTACGCTCGCTCTTTATGTTTCACGTGTTTCTCTTAATGAGCTCGCTTATAAAATGTGTTTAGTGTGCTTCATATTACATATTAGAATATTGAAAATGCTTCATTTAAAAACATCAAAATACTTTTAATTAATTTTATTATTATACTTTTAATTTTCAACACAGCAATATATTCTCAGCGACGTGTGTAAACAGTCTAATCAGCAGTTGTACGTGATACATTAATTAGTTTTATTACTAATATTTAAAAAAAAAAATAATCAATTATAAGAAACAGGTTTTTTTTGGCTAACACTTGATCTTAATTGCACGTAATGTTAATTGACTAAGAAGCCAAAGATAATGAAGCGAGCTTGCTCATACTTTTTCATAATAGTGTTACAAAATTTTCAACATAAAATCTGTTAATATGCTCATCCGATTTCCAAAAAACATGGCGCAAATAAACGTCACTTGCAGTCGATAATCACCCATTTCACGTATTTTCGGATTAACTGTGTAGGGAGTCGCCGATCTTAATTGCCGTTTCTCTGTCAGAGTAGGTGGTCATTCCGACCCGCAACTCCACTGTATTATTTTGTCCGCACGCCTCATTTACGAGGGTTGACTTGACTAAATGTTTGGGTTACATGCGGTACCAATTAACAGTGTACGAAATTCGCTCGTAAAATGCAACTAGAAGATAGGAAATGTGCACCTAGCGTGCCAGCATAGATACTTAAGTATAGTTGAATTATTAAACTAAATTGTAAATAATGAAATCTTATATCCGTATAACATAATTGTCTCAATTCGTACGAATTCTTATTTATTAACATTAGAACTACTAACACTTTAATAAGTTTGTAGCAAACAAAGAAAGAAAATAAAAATCGATAACTTAAAAGTGAAATTTATAAAATAAATAAGTTCTAAATGAATTAAATATATTTTATCAAAGTTATTAAATGGAAAAAAGAAAGTATTATAAACAATTGGTGCGACCGGTCGTTTTGACCAGTTGGAAGTTTAAGTCTTAGCCCATAACTAATAAAAAAAATAATAAGTAAAATGCACTATATTTTAATCAATAAGAGATACAACGGACTTCGCGATTTTTATTTTGAGCAAATCAGGATAACTTATCCACTTAGCTGACCAACCCCCATTGTACTGATTATACAGCTGCTTTGTACTCATTACTCAAACGCCAAACATTAATTAATAGTTAAACGTTTTGTTACTAGACGACAAAACATTACCCAAATTATATGCACAGATATTTTTCATCATTTTTAACATCAGATGGGATTTTAGAAATGAAAATCAGTTTTTGACAGCACCACTAACAAGATTTTTTCTTTATTTATAGAAACATCAAACTATATGTGATCGGTGTTTCACAGAGTTACGTAATCGATATTCTTTTTTATATAACTAAATGATAAGATGAGCTGGGCGATATTTTTATTGCCAAAAGAAATTTAGAAATACCTGTAATATTTAATCATATTGTATTTTTAATACTTATAATTTATATAATTTAATTGATAATAATTATAACATAACACGCTGTCAACCCTGTGTCAATAATAATGCTTGTGTGTAATATGAAAAGGGAACATTAGTGGCTGCTCGTCGAGCAATATCGACGGAGCGACGGCTGCGAAGGCCTTTATTAAAACTAAATTCCTTGCCGCAAAATGTCCGCAAACTGTCGCAACGATTTTGAGACAAGAGTTCAAAATTTCTTGTAAAGTTCTTACAATATAAATCATAATAATTGGGTAGAAAACTTTAAGCGTAAATAATAAGTATAATATAATTAATACTAAGTGTAGTCTATATTAATAAAGTGTTATAGCAAAACACTTTACAATTATAATCTATACTTTTTATAAATTCAATTGGAATAAGAGCAAAAATTTTAGAAAAGATGAGTTAAAAAAATGAAACGCTTGGTAAAAGCAAGTGTGAGCTCATCGATAGAATAAAATCACTTAAAAGATAAGGAAGACGAATAAGACATCTGAATCAGGTTTCTCAGTGTCATCAGAAATCGAAGTCGCACAAGTTGAATCATTCGCCGACTACATAGCTAGGTAGGTACAATAAGTGCGCATACCGCCGGCGCGGCAGTGAAGCGATGATTTCGCTACATTTCCCGCGACCGTAACGATGCTCCGAATCGTCCTGATGGACGCTATGAATGAGCTCTCACAACATAAAGAAATCCCTTTAAAAAGGGTAGCTCCGGGGTTGTGTAAGTCGAAAGCGCAATGCTCAAACTTCTTTGGTTTCAACATTTTTAAAACCATTGGACAATTATTTAATAAATTATTTGAAAAAAAAAATTAGTAAAGAATAATAAGATCATTCAATCAAAAATGTGAAATTATAGTGCGTCTTCATTTATTTTGAAGACAATTTTTAATACAAATATTTCAGTATAATATCCATCAATACGTCTCTGCATATAAAATCAAATAAATAACAATGAAACCCAAAATTAATATATTGTTTATTCAACTAAACGTGTTCCTGAAAAAACCAAACCGGCGATAAACTGAAACGAATAAATATTGTTTATATAGAAATACTTAATAAAGGAACGAAAAAATAATATCTTCTACTTGCTTTAACAAGGATATTACACAAATATGTACTTTTTCGATAATAAAAATACTCGTCAAATCGATTTACCCATTAAAAGTTATGCCAAGTTTTTGATAAACGATTGTAGTAAAGGAAACTTCTTATAATTCATTAAAAACAATAATAAAGAGTGACTTCATAGTAAATAATTTTTATGCAACTTTAAAGAAACATTTAAACATTAACGTATCCATAATCAAATTTAGACCTCAGCTTGACACTTTTACAATGGCAAGGCTAGAAACTTTTGCAGAAATTTATTTCACATTATACCAGTCGTAAATCCACATTACAATTTTTAATAGGCAAGATATCAAGAGGTTTAGGTTAATAATGAATACAGGTACAATTACACGCTCTCACTAACATCCCACCAAATTTTAATTAAAATCTCAATAAGCTTATTAAAGTGCTTGTGCGGTGCACTAATCCTGATAAATTTTGGCGTAGAAGTAATGAACAGTTTGAGCACCGGTGTAGAGCAGAAGTTTGCCCGGCTTAGACGGGGGTGTCGTTTCATTACATTCACCGGCTAGGCACCCTGGATTTTAGGCTAACCGAAGAAGGCGACTGATTCCGTCTGAAAACCGTTCGAAATTCGAGTTTGGATTTCGAACTCTCTTTGTGATGTTTCGTTACAATTTAATTTCAATAAAATTTTAACATTTCAACGTTATTATATTGCATTCATGATTTAAAGATATCTTTAACAAAAATTTCAAGTATAAAAATTATCCACAAAGCATATCATTTATTGTCATAATAATTACAAACACCATTGGTAAGAAAAATGTAACTACAATTCACTAAAATAACACAACATGTTAGTATGGTTTACATGTTAGTATGGCAATTGAAATTTACTTCAGTAATTCCATTAATTGTATTCTTAAACTGAAGAGGTTTCGGATCATCAATATATTTTTTGTCGAACGTGACTTAGATTTTTTCGGATCGTAGAGATATATTCAGTTAAACGGCAAAGAAGTTTGTTGTCTTACAAATTAAAATACCGGTAAACATAAATTTATTTCGGATTGTATTATTATTAAAAATTATTAGCACTTCCAAAAAAAGTATGTAAAATAAAAACGTTATGAAAAGAAATAAACTTCTTCTTCTGAAAATATTTCTGATTGACACTAAGAATTTCGCAACTAAAAAATCACAGTTGTGTATTAGATTTACAGTAACAAAATACACAATATATTTCCTAGGGGTTACGGTAAATCGACAAACTTGTATCTGCAGTTTCCGTTTCCTCCCCCACTTTGGAAGGAGAGTAAACAAAACAAGTTTTTTCCACGGATGAATAAATAAGACAAGGGTCGTTTGCACAAGGGACAACCCCGTCTGTAAAATTGCACATTGTTTGATTTGAATGTTTTAATCGTTTAGATGAGGTTCAGCTGTTATGCTTTCATCATTAATGACAAGTTTAAAGGAAATTAGAACCATCGAATTCAATTATTCTGAAAAATAAATAACACCACAGTTGTCATAAATTAGTATTACATTTCTAATAATTTAATCCTACTATTGTTAGTATTATCGCAAGATTATCAACATAACAACAAGTTAAATCCCATTAAGCCGATGATACTCGTAAATTTGTTATTCAATAGTTTATAAAATAAAAATTATTTAGATTACAGTTATTAACTTTGAATGCAGCGAGCATCGATTACAACCGTTCCATGATAAATAACGGTTTCAATGACCTTAATTATTTATTATATTTCGTTTTTAAATATAGATCGCATCGATATTTGTTTCGGTAAAACATATCTATTTTTATGTAGACGAATGGACCTCGTGTATTCTGTGACAGCGGGTCCTAAACCCGGTGACCCCTAGCGAAGAAACTAACGATCCGGGGAATCAACAAAAGAGCAATAAGATATGCCGGGAAAACTGGTGTACGGGTCCCGGGGGTGCAATCCGGGAGCGCCTGCCCCAACGCCCGACAGAACTTAAGAAAATGCGTGTTTTTAACAATTCATTCGATCGCATACATCACGAAATGTAATGTTTCACTAGTTTAATGTATTTACGGCTTACTAAAACTCTTAAATACATTTAATTTATAGACATTTCTGTTAAAAGAGCAAAAAAAGTTTGGATTAAATAAGTTGTGTATAATCAACGCAAATTATTGTAAATGTACTTCCTGCTCGTTCTTGTTATCTGGATTGTATTGAAATAAACTGTAAAACTAGGTGTGGTAATAGATTTTTACTTACATTTTAATACAATTTCATTATTAAAAGTATTGTACTATTTCTCCTACAAAAAGTGTTTGGAAGTGTACTTATTTTTTAAATTTCAACAGGCATTCGACACTAAAATATATAATTGAAACAGCGAATAATTAATTTGAAACAAGCTCTTATATCTCTTCCTCTAATATGAAAAAGATAGTGTATAAAAAGTTTCACATAAAATATTTATATTGTATGGGGAGGTATTTCTAGCAATGTTAATAATTACCTTCCGGTCCACGACTGGGCAACTCGTCACCAAAGATAGCCGCGTATATCCCGCTAATTGGAGCGCTACTCGGGATTCCACTTTCTTTATTGCAAATAAACTAGTCCCGTACTAGCTTTGTCGCACCGTTATAGCATAAAATAAAGCGTAAGGCGGAAACTACTTAATAGGCAATAACAATTACATAATGGTGAAGTAATGAATAGTGTCGGTGTCTGGTTAAAGCGATAGTTATAGTGTATAGTATACTTAGTAAATAAGTACATACCGATTATCTACTAGTAGTACTTATGTAGAAAAAATTATGTTAGAAAACAATAACATCTCACAAACAAACGTAAAAATTTGGCAAGTGTAGTAATGTAATATTTGTACTTTTTGATTTATAAAAAAAATTAAAGAAAAAAATTACTATGATTTTACCTTGCGGGCAATACTTCTTAGCTATATATTAAATTGAATTCACTGCTAGAAATACTCAATAACACCTATATGGTCTGATTCAAAAACAGAGACTCACCATTGTATATTATATGATTAAGTTTGAAATATATATTTTTATTTCAAACTTAATCATATAATGGTGTTATATGAATAGCAATAATAATTATTTGGTGTCCATCTATCACCTAATTGTAATATAAGTATTATTAGTTACAGATTCACCCAAAATATTTTCTGTATAGCAGCCCGTATACTAAAAGTGAAGCTGCTGAAAATTAATAATTCAGTGAATTGATTTAAAATACGTGTCGTAAAAATTTTCGAAAATTTTCCAGATAAGTTTTCCTTTCTAATTATAAAACATTATAAAGCAAAAATTTCAAAACAGTTTCTTTCGCTGATTTGTAAACATGGATCAAAAATTTTAAATTAATTTTAAAAATATTAGATAACGTAATTTTTAATAAATTAAGAATAGAAGTTAAAACATACTATTCTAAAGATAAGTTAGTAATATTCTTGCTTACGAATGAAGTGCAGTTTTGGAGAGCAGTTCATAATAAGCAAAAACAACCCGTGTCTGTAATATATTGGTTGAACTTCAATATAATGAAAACGGTTGCCAATAACATTACCTTAAGACGAAAAGTAACTGCTTGCCTCCAACATTTTACATGTTTTGGTAAAATAAAAAGCAATGAGAAGCAATAACTGTTTTCAATTAATGTTATTGGCCATAAAATTGAGGTATGCAAATTTACCTAATACATTCAAAGTTTTTTTAGTAGACCCATCTTTTTTTCGCTTTACTCGGTCACGTAAATAATTAGAGTTCGAAACGTTTCAGGATATAGGTACATGCCTTTTAGAAAATTAAAACATTAAATTTTCCTTTATCCAATATAGTATCTTTAAATAAATACCCATAATAAAGTAATTATAAATAAATAAGTCTTCATTCTGTATTATAAAAGATAGGTGCATTAAAAAAAAACGGAAGTCTATTACATTGCGTACGAGTACATTAATTCGTTAATTTACGTCCACACTATTCTATGTTTAGTTGACATTAAAAATACTTTTATATTGAATTATAAATCATGATTTAATTTAAATTTTATTCCTTCATGTTTATTCTCCAGTAGTAACAAAGCCCGATGGCAAAATTCGTACTTGCTTTATACTTTCTCCTGTGAAATTGTAATAAAGAGATAAAATAAAAATAAGAATATCTTTAATAAAACATTTGTAAGTTATTTTTAATCAAAATAATTTTTTTCTTTTTCTCAAACTCCAAATATTTACACCGACCGCCTTTATAAAGTTATGCTAAGTAAACAATTTTCTTTGATTAGCGTAAAACTTTCATCCCTGAACTCTTTCATCACTACATGTTTCGCATGTAAATGTCTGTAATAGGCAAATAAACATCCATAGACGGCAGTCGTATATGTGCGCCGAGAGCAGGCTGAATGGGCGGCAATGAATAACAATTTATATGCGTTAAATGCGCCAAGCAATTAAACTGCGACTGCGTAGCGCCTGCTGACCGAGTAGGCAAATGTATGCAGAATAAGTTCATATCTTGAATAATTTAATCAACGTTCATTAAAAATTTAGTATGCGTCATGAATAAAACTTATTCAAAAGTACCTACTGTTAAAATTGTAGACAATAAATATCAACATCCAATAGATTTATAAAAGTACAAAATGAAAAGTACGCAGCAAAATCAAATATACATAATAAAAATAATGTTATGTGAAATTTATTTGTAATGGCCGTCGCAACATGGATATAAAAACACACGTTCTGAACTCTATGGACGCTCTACCGAACAATACTTGCAAACAGCAATGGATACTCGGTAGTTCGTAGTCGCCATGGCTCACAAAGCGGGCTAAGGAACTTGCGGGACGCGGTATAGAGTTGTCAAGGGCGGGGTCTCGTGATGAATTGGAAACATTCTGAGCGGGAGGGGCGGTGGGGTGCTTTTTTAAAGGGGACAAAGGGAGCAAGGGGTTCGGCGACAGGGGGGGTGAATAATGGCCCCCGCTAGAGGGAGCCATGTTCATTATACCGACGGAACGACGTGTTACCAGCTTACTGATATATTTTGCTTTCGGTGGCTTTAGATCGTGCTTTGGTATGTTATTAGTTCATCATTTTGTCGTTTTTATTTCTTCCGTTCAAGAGAAATGACGTCTCGCTGATTAAAGACAGCGTACCGAAATATATTGGTGTTGTGTTTTTTCTGAAATATATTTGAGTTAATTTTTTATGAATGTTGATTACTTTTATATTTCTATAAAAAATAATAGGATGTTGTTAGCACTTTCAATTATACGTTTCTGCTCAATAGAACTTAAAAATTTGTATTACTTACAACGTTATACTAAATTAACTAGGAACTTTATGCGATAAACGGGAAATGAGACACTATAGATGTAAAAGCTTCGTTTTTTAATTTTTATAGCTATAGGAAATTAATCGCGACCATTATAAAATGTTGGCTGAAACAAAAGAATACTCTTATATCTAAGAGATAGTATACAATATACATAATATCTCATATTATTCTAAGAACATAGTAATAGAGTTTATAACTTGATTAAAATTTTGTAACTATATTTTGTGATAATATTTAAGTAACTAACGTGACACAGTAGTTGAATTACATTACATACATTGAAGAAGTCCTCGATTAAATTTCTGGTCCACGAGTAGTGAATTATGAATGATTTTATAGTTTTTGGAACCGGCTTCACTATTTTCCTCCCTCACTCTGTCATATATATTTATATATATATATAAGAGGCAGAGTATTCTAAGCCCATACGCTTTACATTCTACGGCCTCTTTGTCACTTAACATCATATCAAAATTGAGCTCAAGTTTTGACCAATAAAATAATATAAAAATAACAATAAAATAATAATAAAATAGCAATAAAACATCCTTTTAAGTCGTACATTACTTAGTACAAATAAATCTAACCGTGTTTATTACTATACTAAGCCTTTCCTTCAAAACGTCTAATGTGTAAACTTAAAAATATTATTGACCTCTTAAGTATCAACACAATTGTTTAATCGTTAAATGAATAACAGTTATAATTTATTGCTGTGAAAACAAGCAGGTGTTAATATACCAAACGGTATTGGTAAGTACTAACCGTTTATCTTATTTTCTCTATTTAAAATTTCTTAACGAACATTCATTTTGAATTATAATTTCTGCTTTACACCTTTGTTCGTGTTCCCATATTATTAATTTATTACTTGTTTTTTTGTTTCTTTTGTAGGGTTTATTATTTTAATTATCATTCGATTGAAATTCATGAGATTACAAAATCATTAAAGGTAATAAATTATTTGAGTGTAATTGTCAAAATACGCAATTTTTTAACAATGCTATGAAATTATTTACAAAGCTTTACCTATTCTCTTATCCAGAAATGGACACGAATTTGTTTTCGATACTCAAGATGTCAATAGATAATATGTTAATATTCTGGCTATATGTACTCGTATTAGGTCACGATTTTACACATTAATTTAACTTTAAACGTACTCATAAAGTATAGTACTTTATGAATTCGAATTTATGTCCATCCATGTATTTAATTTAATTATATAATCTTATCAATCATGCTATATGTATGCCGTTTGTATATAACAAATAAACTTTATCTACTATCTACTATATCTGCTATATATATCTACACTATTAAACGATTACAAAGTTACCCTATCGGTAATTATAAAAAGTGCCTATGCAAGAATTTTGTGTGTGTCAACATATTATGTTATCAACTAAACCGGAATTACATACAGTACGTTATGAAAGATTACTTAGCATTTTATTTTTTCGGATTTATCTTTCAAAAACAATCATGGTATACAATTAACTTATGTAAGTATAAGATATTATTGATCCACTACAATGATACAAGATATATGTATTATGTGCGCAGTTAACATACCTACTTAATGGTATGGGGGAGTTAATACCGGCGGCTCATTATCAGAGCCACGCACGCCTGCTCAAAGCACATAATATTAAGCAAACAACAAGATTCCACAAACTTGAGTATTCCATTCGCGCGTTGCGTTTAAAATAGAAACAATGGCACCATTAAAAATCCGCTTCACGGATATTTCCCGGCGTATCCCGTAGCTCGCATAAATCGCCAGCTTTCCACCGAAGCTATTTCCAAAGGAGCGTTTTCTATTCCGAACCGAGCACCCGTTTTTCTTAGAGTCCCATTATAAGGCGTGGGGCCGGTTACCCCCGGGGGTAACCCGCCTCCGAACACCCTTGGCACCGAAAGTAGAGGTTAAGTCGACGTATACGTCGTTATGAAAGTTTATAAGTAGAATTGATGATAATTATACAGACTTTACGGATGGAGCGAGCTTGCTGAACGTTATCGCCTTAAAGAAAGAGTTTATTTGCATTACATCCATTCATGTGCTGTAAAAGTTTATTTTATAAATGTTAACAAAGTTACTAAATAAAACAAAAATTATTTTACTAATTCTCGCTTTGTTTAGTCGCAAATACTACGAGTAAAATTAAAATATGATATTAAATTGTATCTTAGTTGTAATTAAGCAAAGCGGAAATTATCAAATTAATTTTTGTTTTATTTACTTATGGAATTCCGTAAAGTAGAGCTTGAATCATTAAATTATAACAAAGTTAGTATTGTTAGCATTAATTATTGCAACTTGAATAATTTAATTAAAGATATTTTAAATGATGATTTGGTGAACATTATTATAATTATGATAAAAATTCACGGCTTTCATGTATTTAAAATTTCATAATTATTTTAGAACATCTATAAATAATAAGATGTAATTAATAAATGATTCCCATCAACGAGAAATAATCAGTGCGTTCAAATACTCGTTTATATCAATTACTAAATATTATGTCTTTGTTTTTGTTCTAACTTTAGTAGAAAGCCACAGATTTATATTAAATTAATATATAATTTCTGTAACTGATATTTCTACAATGTAACTCTTATAAAAAGGTTTAGATAAATCAAACTGTTTCAAATAAAAATGAAATCGTATTATAAATTTTGAAATTATAAATTCCGCGTAGCAAAATCAAAACAATTCCAATTGCAACATATCACTAACCGCAAACTTGTAAGCACGGCGGCTCTATTTACATGTAAATACTTTGAAAAAGTAATTTGCGCGCGGCGTCGCTTGCGCCGCCCTCGAGATTGCGAAAAGGCGCATTAAGCGTCTTCCAGGTGATGCATGATAACTGTTATAGTCGAATATAATTTTCTCAGGCCCGCATCGCCCCCTTAATCCCCGCAAAAAGCCTTCGGAATTATTCCTACGGATATTTACGGTTTCGTGAATAAATAAAATTATGAACGCCCTGAGCTACGGGATCTAACTAAGTCGACTCTACCTTGTTTATTATTATACCTATATTAAGTTGTTTATCTTTTTAATGGCCACCGAGAGTTATATGGGTCGGCGCGATTTATGCTTCATAGGATAAGAAACTTGTGAGGAAAAAGGAGGAATGCCGGCCCGGGACATGGATCCGATGCTATGTAGAGATTGGTTTTTTAAATTTAGTTGTATTGATTTTTTTATTTTAACAGCGACGTGAAGAAAATAATAAAGTTTGTCACATTCAAACAGCAAAGCAGTGTGGAATAGAGAAATTTTATGAATTTTCAATTTAATTTTTTAATGTTTTCTTATAATAAGGACAACATAACAGATCTTCTACACCTTTATCTTGTTTTTGCACTGTAGAAAAAGTATGCCAGAACGGATTGTTATAAAACACAATATTGCGCAAACAGCTTTACAGTTCTGTCTATTATTTATAAAGAAAGGGCAAGAAAAGGGTGACAAAGAAAAGCATACTCTTTAAGAAACCCCTTTATTGTTTTTAAAAGACAAACCCTTTTTAGTGAAGTTATAACTGTTTCTTACTTTTGAATCCGTTACTTTGACGCAATTTACGCAGTTCTGAGAAATAGGCAAATAGCACTTTTTTTATGAAATCAGGTAGTGTTCCATTCTGGTAACTAACTGTTTTATTGAATGAGCAAATAGAGAATACTAACATTTAACCGCGTGGCTAAAGATAAACTCAAATTATATTTCTTAAAAATCGATTGTCCACTTTATTATATATTATAATTAAGTGTTGTATTGTGCAGAATGCAGAAAGGTACACTCTTAAGATATGTTTATTTCCAAATAATTAGTTAAAACACAAATAACACCGTAAAAATGTGTTAATCGACGAACATAGTGTTGTTATTCACAGTATGAACAGTTTTAGTATCGTTTATTGTCAAAAAAAGCGAACACGTGTCGTGAATTCGTCACATGCGATGTGCCAGTCAAGCGTGCTCGTAAAGTTGAGTGCAACGACCTCATTGCAGACCCTACCCAAGGTCGTGCTAGTAAAATGTTTATGGACTATAAAAGCTCCGTCTGAACTGTGTCTGTGTGTCAAGGCCTCGGTGGTAATATCTGTTGGACGCCATTGACACTGTTTAAATTCCTTTATGTGTCTAAAAGCGCAAGGTCGTAATTTTACAGATGTTTTGAAACCTTTTCTTTGTCACTACTTGACACATCGAAGTATCCTCTCTAAAAATAAATCAAATTTCTGAATATAAAATTAACTTTTTCCAGTCTGTAGAGTTTTAAATAAAACCGTGTTATCTTTTATTCTTTTGATTCCATGTAATAATTACTAAAGAATATGGAGAACACCTATAGTAAAATTGATTCTAAAATCATTATTATTATGTATAGCAGAGTGGATTTCGATTTATAATTTTGAATAATATTTAAATCACATCAATGAGAATCTAATTATTATTAAAAATATAAACACCTTATAATTTAAAATTTCAATACAGATCTTTATCTTCAAAAAGTTCCGTCGGACGGGAGAAAGAGCACGAGTTGTTACCATAAGGGTCCTAAAATAATTCAATAAAATCGCAGCACTTCAAAAAGAATGTCAATAAAGGATACGCAAGTGGCTAATGACAATTTGATGCCGACGGAGTGGAGCGGTCGTAAAATATCACTAGGAATGATTCCATTTTGATTAAAAAATCACGTGATCGCACCCTAAGCGTGCGCAAAACGAGAACCTTCGAATGATTTAAAAGTTTTAATAACGGAATCCTAGTGAAATGACATTATACTTTCAAATTGGGAGTGAAAATTTAATTTAAAAGAGAGACAACTCGTCGTTCACGGGCCGAATGAGATCCGGAGTCGTAAAACTGTACAAGCTCTTCTTTCAGAGTTTCTTTCCAAAGCGGAAAATTTATGCGGCTTAAATCTCGCCGGGGAAAATTAGAAGGGGCCTGTATTTATTAAAGATGGTTTCGCACTCGTTAGAGGAATTTTAATCGGCGAAGTTTCCCTAATGAATGTAGCATTCGGTCTTAGTTTTGAATTATCTTTCTTGGTGCTTTAGGACATTTAATTAGTGCTGTAGAATCCGACAATAAAATCCTAAATGTGTACTTTGAATGTTGTTTTTGGCCGGATCTTTTTCCGAACAATTAGGTTCAGGAAATTTATGGCCTCTTTCAATGTTGACATAGTATAATGTGAATATATTACTAGGCATTTTTGTCAGCAAAGCGGGATAAGTCACTGTCAACAACTTAAACTGTTGTTATAATACATGAAACGCTGAAAATAATGTTTATTTTGTAGTAAAAAGATACCGTAGTTCCACTTAGTTTATTTCACCTTCACATAAAAAAAAAACAAATTTAAAATTTTTACTCAACAAATTTAAAAACATTTAAATGTACATTTAACACTTAATTTAAATGTAATCAACGAGAACATCGCGCTTGTTTTCGCCGTTGAAATTGCTGAAAATATTGAATAACTTTTTAATGTATGCCGCAGCACATCCGAATATTTAACGCCAACTAAGGGGCGAAATGTGAATGTATGGATGCAATATTGCGTTATAATTTGGCAGTAAATGGCCACCCGCACACGACCCGTCTGCGTTTCAAAGCATTTTCGTGTATCGCTAATTAAAATACGCTGGCGCCACCATAAATGGCGCCGCGGTCGTTTTATACTCTACAGAATTATTATATACACCTTATGAAATTTGAATTTCGCATACCTACGCCCTAAACCCTTGCCTGTTGATCCCGTGGCTGCAAGACAAATGTATCTCCTAGACATTAACAGGTTATATTGAATTATCGTACGGATCTTGCCAGGCAGAATGGCTTATAACACTCTTTTTTACTAGTATAGCAACTAAAACAGAATTTTGCGTAGATTACATGGTGTGTTCTAACCATTACAATGATTAAAGGAAGAGAGATTTAAGTGTTTTTTTCGAAACGAAGTTATATAATCTGTGTTGTCAAAATAAATTCATTTTTTATCTTTATTTCACAATAACACACTGCTCCTTAACAAATATTTGTAATTCATTTATTATAAATCTCCATAAGCAGTATTTAAATTATGTGAGTATACAATAATATAAGTATTAGCTTACGCCTCTTTTCATATTTACGTACTTACTTAAAAACTGTTCTGAGAGCACACTTAAACAGAAACTCTAATTACACTTATAAAGTATAATGAACAATCAGAACATCCGAAATTAAAATGGATCAATTTATATAACATCAAAGGTATCTTTCGTGATTTCTTTATAACTCTTTTGGATTGGACTTGAAAAATATTGATGATAATGATGCCGGTATAATAATTTGAATCTATCAATATCTGAAATAAAGTCGGGGCATTGATTACGTAATAAAAGCAATAACAATATTTTTAATATCCAATCAACGGACACAGATGGTGCAGCCGTCGACGCGTGACGTTTACAACTGTACCGATGGGCTCGATATTTACTGCATGAGTCAATATATTATTGTAACTTAATATAGGTACATAGTTTTCATATACGTATATACATTATTCTCCTTTTAACATTGCTAAAATTAATATGAAGAGACTGTTAAATATTTTGAAGCTAATATTTTCGAGAGATATTTTTACCAAAGTTATAAATCGATATTACACAAGAAAATTTTGCTTGAGAGGATTGTTTTTACTGTCTACTTTATTCATATTTTGATTGCAGCAAACTACAAATAACTTAAAAATGTACCTAAATTTCTGTTGCAGTGTTTAGTGACTATTTAAAAATTTTAACAGCTAACAGCTTCAAAAGTGACTTTGCCACTTTATAGGCCATTAGCCAAGCGTTTGTACATAAAATTGACACAAGTCCGCTCGTAAAGATTAGTAATAAGTTAAAGTAACCTGCGGGTTTATTGTTTTCCGCCACGAGCCTCTTGTAGTAGACCGCACCTTGTACGTTGCCATAAAGAGGTTTTTAAATTGTTTGTTACATTAATTTGTAAAGACGGAAATTAACATAAATTTCATATATAAAATGTGATGATTTTTATTAAAACGTATACATTTTAGTATTAATTTATTTTTGTTCAATTAAATGTTCTAAATTTTAAAGTAAAACTTTGTTTATTTTTAAGGAAAAATTTGTTCTGTTTTTTGCAATACTTGTGTCTTACAAAAAATGTCATCATGCCTTTTGTTAATTAAGTACTAGCCAAGCTGGCAGATGGCGTTGTTTTTAACTTTTGTCTTGTTAACGTTTTTCTTAAACATTTTTTTTCAATTTCGTTTGTGTTTTAATAAAAAAATATATAAAAAATAAAATGTGTACCAAATGTCCACATTATATTTCGTAATAGTTTCTTTGTGTAACTATATATGTAAATAATGTACTCGATCGAATCAAATTGCTCATTTATGACATGTTGATCTCAATAACAAAGCAATTATTTTCAATAAGATGTCATTTTAATGATTTAAACACATTTGACCTCGCCATTATAAGGCTTAACGCTCTGATGATTGCTGAAAATAGCGACATTAATTGGTTTCTAAGTACTGTACATTGTAAGTAAATAGAGATCAATTGCAATTGCTAAATATTACTTATGTATACAAATGGTACAGAACATGTTTTTATTGTAAGTATAATTACCCTGCCCGGAAAGTTATGCATAAAAAATTGTGATAATATCAATTCCATTGCTACTTCTAAATGTTAATTACAATAAACAAGTTTCTTTTTTTTTTGTAAAACGGTGTTTTTTATTCATTTACTTTAACGAAGTATTACTAATGATTGCGAAATAAATTATGATAAATTTGCGCTTAATGAATATACATACACACAAAGTAGATAAAAACTATAATGCATTGAAAAAAGGTTACTAGGATAACCCACCTAATGTATTCATAGACTAGTTATTGTAGCGAAATGTCGGTCGTATGAAACGGTCTTAGAGCGGCTGGCCCACCCCATAACGAATGTGAACGACCCTATTAGAGCACCTTTTAACGTATTAAATCGCGACTTATCTCTGGACCTGTCGTCAGCGTGACCCCCGGTTCGCGTTATCAAGAATGCCAGTCACTTCGGTGACCAGAGTACACTTCTGGGATGAACGTCACCGATTGACGATTTTTAACTTTATCTCCCAGAGACATGGTTTTCCTATTAAAATAAAAACGATGAAATAAATATAATTTATTTATGACATCTAATTGTATAATTGGGTATATAAAGGATTACAACAATTTTCATTTACCGTTATAATGAATGAAATAGTCGCATTTTGAAAATAATTATGTACAGAAATTTTAGTTGTTTTTTATTATTGAAACAATGATAACAAAAAATTTGTTAGATATTTAGAAAATATCTCGTTTTCTCTTAAGACTTAGCTGGTTTCGTGACTGAATCTTACGAGCGGAGAAGCCTTTCTGTCCAAGTAGTTCTTGCATGTACTACTAGATGGAAGCACTACAATATTTACAAGCATTTGTTTTATTATTATTTTTTAGTATTAAAAGAATGTATTTTTATACATAATTACATTATTTATTAGATTTTACTTTATTCATTAAAAATATGTATCTTTTAATTATTAATGTTTAACAATATTCAATCGTGATGGATTTTTATTATGTATGGTTATGAATTGTATAATGTAGGTTAATCATTGGTTCTCTTATAAAAACTCATTCTAAAGTCGCAACTTTGGTTCTTAAGATTGCAAACTTCCCAGTCTACACTAAATATTAGAATGTCTTATAATGGTTTTTAGCAGTTACACATTTAAAAAAGCTGGCCAATACAAAACGCATTTAAGTATATTTCACCCACTTAAAGGCGACCGTCGGCCGCCCCTATACAGTCGCCATTTCACGTCATTGCTAAATTGGTAGAACATAAATCGCTCTCTTTAATTTAATCAACACACTGCAGCAATCTGCTCAACCAATCAACGGTGACCCTTTAAAATCCAACCACTTACCCTTCCGGCCTTGATAAGTTTAAACTCAAAGGTCACACAATTTCATGATATATTGGTTCATCCAAGCATAATGATTTAATAACGTACTGAGTAACTGTAATAACGAGTTATTCTTGCTAATGGTTACGTTTTTGATTTTTAAATCAGTAGTCAAAAGGATTAACGAATGATTAGATAATTAAATCAGAGACCATTAACAGTAAGAAAATTTTATTATAATAGATAAGATAGCACTGTTTTCTCAAACAAGGACATTAATTCAACATTAAATATATTTTATGTAATCTACATAAATATTTATAACATTATATTTATTACAAGATAAATAACAGAAAAGAACAAAAAAAAATAGTTCGATTTATCAATGATAATGTGATGAGTTAGAAAGAACACAATTTTCAAAGACCAAAAGTTACTATAAAATTATTATTACAACAAACAATGTAATTTTAATTAAAATACGCAACTTTGTAGCAAACTGATTATAATTCATATCTATTTTCTGGTAGTTATATTAAAAATGTAAATTCAAGATGGCGTTGCTCCAACTAGGGTGACCACCCTTGGATGCGCCACGCGTCTGTATCAGAAGAGTGGATTATTTATTACAGTGTGGGGGTTATTATTTACTTTATTCATATTTGTACAATACAATAACGTCTGGGGCGATGTTAAATTGTGAAAATTACCAAGTCGTAAACGAATTTTGAGATAGAAATTTAAATGCACGTGTAATCAATAATGTTATCTTTTATGTAATGGATAATTAACTACCAGAACGTAAATCAATGTCCGTTACATTAGCATGATTGTAACTTTAAACACCCGCGCATGTGGTGATATTAATTTCACACATTAATCGTCGACTGATGCCATAATCGTTAAATTGTGATGTAACTGAATAATTTATGCTTATTTAAAATTGTGTTTTTATTTTAATATTATAACCATTGTCACTTTATTGTGTTTTGTAATATAAAACCCACGAAACAAAGTCAAGCAGTAATCTGATATCTAAAGCATTTAAAAAAAGAGACAAATACTACATATTAGCGAAATTATGTTTCCAAAAAAATATATATTTTCGTAGTCTGATATTTTAAATAAGCAATGGATGTAAAATAAAAGATATCGTGGCTCAAACATCCATATGACTCAAAAAGAAACAATATTTTTTGCTATAATTATAAGTGATATTTCTGCTTAAAAAAGATAATGAAAATTATAATTATTCATTTCACAATTCTAGGTGCATTTATAAATTCAACATTAAGGTTTAAATTTAACACTAAGATGTTTACATACTTCTTTAAAAACCACTATTTAACTTTTTTAAGCCTTTATTTAATGAGTGGGTGTACGTAATAAGCATTGTAATTTAGAATAAAGTTGTAATGTAGAAGAAAAACAATAAATCAAAATGAATATATACAATCCGATCTCATACATACGATCCTAATAGTAATACAGGGTATTGATAAAGATTTACTTCTTCTGAAAACCATTCTCAAAATACACCGTCTTCTCTCGATAAAGTCCCATTACTATCAACGCTTACAATCCGAAAAGTAAATAAAGCTACTAAGCCAACAAAGAATCATTCGGAATGTCAGATAATGAGTGCGGGTAGTGAGGAGGAACGAAATATCTGGCGAGGAGGGCTTGCGATACTTCCGAGCCATTTCCCACTTTGTTGATGCCCTACGCACTGTCGCAGGCACGCGGGCCTCGCCGACCGAGCTGCGTAATGTTTTATTTTTAATTTATGATTTATTTGCTTGATTCTTATTTAAAGAAGACGTTGTACATTTTCTGCTATTTTAATTTTGATACATAAATAAAACTTATTATTCATACACTTTCAATAAAACGCTGTATGCTCTTTAGTATACTAATTATGATAAAAAACTAATTTTCGCCTACATTTAAACTTAGCGAGTATCTATAGATACAAAATTGTACCCTCCGTTTTTATCTACTTAACGTCCCTATCTACAGTATGCATTTACAAACGCTTGTCCATAAACGTACACTAACTCAAAGAGAATAGATCCAACATTGATATAACGCGCCTCGCTTCTCAGCGAAGAGTAACTCACATTAGAGCGAATAAATCGAGTAGGCGTTAAAACCGATGCATGGTAGCCGTATCTAGCTTCAGCTCTAACGAATGGCGGCCGAGAGGCGGACAATGCTCTAGGTTTGGATTCGTTATTTACAACAAGAGATATCTGAAGCAATAAACATGTCACCACACGTTCGACGCGCTGGTATCGCTATCGAGACCAGTGGGATAGCGAGTATCTAGCTTGAAATACGAGCTGTGAGGGCGTGAAGGTTAAAAATATATAATGAACATTGCTTTAGAATAAAAATAAACGGGACGAAGAAGCTACCTAAAGACGTTTTTAAATATTGATCTGTGGAAGGTCTAACAGTACAGATAATATATTTAATATTGTTATATTACTGTTGTACTTACTGTTTTAAGTTAGGATTTAGCTTATTAGTAAGCTAGTTACAGTGGCTATACTTCTTCATTTTTAAACACTATTGTTTTTGTAGAAGTAAGTGCTTTTAGTACCTAAGAAGATGAGCAAACAAAGAATTCTGTCACCGGTAGCTGCATATATATATGTATATATGTAGAGACGGAAACCAGTGATACATCTAAACGTATAACTAATATATCTAACGTAGCCTAATATATTTTATTAGCATATTCAACACGTACTCAGGTATTCGATTTATCAAGTTAACGTTTGCTTTGAATAATAAACACCGTTTTGAATAACAATACAAAATTCTCAAAACCAACAGAGACGAACACATCTTCCTACTTTATTATTCAGTGGTCAGAGAATTTCTGAAACTAGTGGGAAATATGTAGGTATTTCTACGGAGAACAGATAGAAATTACACAAACGTGATATACAAGTATTACTAGTACCACTGGCTGTTTCACGCGGAACGTATGTAGACACTTTTAGGCTGTTCTCCTCTTATATTTTATTTCCCCACCATTAAAAGTATGACCTCTATTTTTGTATTTTTAACTGTTTATTTTTAACGAAACAATAAAGACAAAGTAATAATTTCATAATTTCATTAAAAAAAAATATTAATGCCACGTCAGGCGGATGGGTATCAGCTAGTAATGATAGAGATATAAAAACATAGGAATACAAGTACACCTAATAATTCAAATTCCATCATTATTTACACATTTTTTTGTCTTTAAATTACATAATTTCTATAAATTATAATTGCATACATTTAGTTTAATTCGATATACTTTTATGTTATTTCCAATGTACTCGGGATTTTTTATCACTTTTTACGTGTTCATTACTATTTTACATATTTAAAAATACATTATTGGAATTTTAACGTAATAAGGTCTCAGTTTGATTTAGGTTATTCACACGTTCGTTGTTACCGCTTCAGAAAAAATTCTAAATAGACGCGCTAACGAGTTTGTATAGATTATATTCATAAACTAATTACGACAAGGCGCGTTCGAAATGGAATAAACTAATTGCAGGGCTACACAGGGCACTCAATTACAAGTTGATTTATCTATGTTGTCTGATCAAATAATTAAAAAATACCAGACGGTAGATGGCACTCGGGCTATAAATCGTGAACGTCCGCGCATTCAATTTGCGGAATGGAACGAAATGGGCCAGCTCGTAACGTACGAGTATGTGATGGCCACACACAATTTACTACCGGTAAGTATTTAATAAAGAGTTTAAATAAATTAATTCCACACGCCATATAAAAGATGGCTGTTTTCATTTTTTTTTATCAGCAACAGGCTATGAGTTGGTCTCAGTTTATATGATGTTAAGTGATGATGGGGCCCCAAATTATGAAACATGCTAGCACCGAATAAATACCCTGACTTTCGCATGTATGACTATCGGAACACAGCAACGTTAATATGGCGGCAGATTAATGTTGAGGGTAGGGCCAGTCAGGCGGATTCAAAATAATCCTACCACCATTCAGACTATACTACTCATGTAATCCCGGAATCGAACCTGCGACCACCGTGATAAGCGGTAAACCATTACGCCAGAGGCAGTCGCAGTTGAATTATTATATGACATCACAGTATTGTCTCACATTGCAATTTCTCGTGCGTTTCACCATTTCACATTTGAACAATACAAAAACTAAAATTAAAGTCAAATTAAACGCAGTTTAAAATCATTTTCACTTAAAATTAATACGAACACAAAACTTCCAACGCTCCGAGTCAATTATATACCTATAAAAATAAAACGAATATAAAAATTACACAATTTATAAACAAACCTCTT
Source organism: Pharmacophagus antenor (assembly GCA_018245475.1). Classification (NCBI taxonomy): domain Eukaryota; kingdom Metazoa; phylum Arthropoda; class Insecta; order Lepidoptera; family Papilionidae; genus Pharmacophagus; species Pharmacophagus antenor. The sequence continues at coordinate 26,418 of DWQX01000991.1, forward strand.
TATTGCTCATTGTTATGATTTATGAATCGAAGAGAATTTTTCTAAATAAAAAAGCAAATTATTATACTAAAGCTTCATTATTTGATTATGAGATCAGCCATCTTTGTCACAAATTCACACTTTATTCCGTCTTTGTCTATGCCAGTTGAAAGAAACCGCGCCATAAGTCAAGCATGTCTCTATATAGCTCAATGCATAAAAAATGCGTGTATCCGATAAGGAACAAATTGGCAAATCAATCTCGATGCGCTTCCATAAAACATTCCCGCTATGCACACATAGTTATTTACGACTGATACTAATTGACGTCACATGGTCGACGATAATAACGCGTTCCGCAGCGCAGCTCGCTATGAGTATATTTACGAGTGTTGCATACGATATTTTTCCTGAAGACTTTTAATGTGAGATGCGCGAATTGAAATATTATGCACGGATATGGATTGCTTCTTGCAATGCCGCGTTCACAACATCTTATTTACATGTTTCGCTTACAGTTCACAATACTACATTAAGGGATGTTTGACATTTCATTATATTTCAGGATCATGTAGTACCTTAAGGAATGGATTATTTAGTAGTAGTACGAAGAAGGAAGGTATTTAATTTAACTTTCCTCTTATATTTAAAATGACGCTTACTAATGATTATATTAAAGTTAACATATATGTTTATATTGAAAAAAGATCATATAATACACTCAAATAATTTTATTGACACACATCAGTGTAATAGAGTATGTAGAGGAAAATTATACAGTAATGATAAAACTAATAGCATATAAATCGTGGAGAATAAAATAAATATGTAATAACTCAAGCTGAAAACAATCTACAATCGCGCGCATTTAAACACACATAAAGCATTATCCGTTATCAGTGACAGTGACATTGGAATGACTCGGCCGCGGTTGCTATCGGGCCGCGGCGTACTGGGTGTGTGTGAACGAGGCACGGTGGCGATATCTCGAGTGTTATGGATTGCACAGTCGTGTTAAAGTACTGCCTTTTGATCAGTCTGCTCTCAGCCTTGAGTGCTTTGAACCCGCCTTATTAATCACCCCTCTGACGCCTTCGATATCATGTTAACGCTATAAACTTTCAGAACAACGAGAAAACTTTGCGTACAATAGTAAAAACAGTAACTTTGTAATAGTATAGTACTTTAGTAATAAATTAATGAAATAATAAAACTTAAAACCGTTTGTACTTTGTGTTGGAAGAAATATTTGCATTAGCAGTTCAAATGAAAAAGCATGCAAACGATTATTAATTTCATTCTATTTTTTTTTTAATTTTATATAAAATTAACAAGCCATATATAAATCGTTGGTAGTTCTACTAAAAACGAAAGGTATAAAATTTTTGTCTAAATTAAATGTAAAAATTTGAAAACTGATTCATGTACTTTGCCGGTTATTGTTTCATTCATTACACGTAAGTAGTAACAGGCACATAACAAAGTCGGGAATTAGAAACGTAGTAATAATTAAGTTTACGGTTTGATATTATCAAAGCGCGTCTATTTTCATGAATTACATAGCGGTGAATATAACTAAGAATGAATCTATTAGTGTTAATAATTTTCCTAGTACAATTTTGTGCGGTTTTACATACATATATATATACACATACACAACACAAACATACATGTGATCTAATAAGGAATTTGACTAATGAGAAATAATAATAGTTATTAGCCAAATAACAGTTTTCTGTTTTAATTAATTTAAAAAATATCTGTTATTTTCTTTGTATTTAAAATTATTTAAGATAAAAAAATATCGACTTAAACCACGACGGCTTTATAACTAAAATTAAAAACCTGGCATTTATCACAAAACTTTAACATCTTTTCAATCAAATAACCTTTAATTAATGAATAATTTAAAGTTGATTTAAATTCAGTTGTCATAAGGAAAGCGATCACTCATAATTATCCACTTCATTCGTCATATTTTAACATGGAGTATAACTTTTTTTATTGGAGGATTTTTCGGAATACAACTTTTATATGACTAGGATTTTGATTTTATTTTAAATTTATATATAGATACGAAAAAATACAATTTGTTTACTACATGTAGTAACTTGATGGATATAGTAAAAGATCAGGTTAAGTTATATGCATACATAGATATACTCAGAAACAATCTTTTAAAATATTTGTCGGGATTTATTTAAAAAAAAGCAAAAGAACATAAATTTTATGAGATTAGGTACGAATTATTTATACTTGAGAAAAAGTAAACACCTTTTTCAATTTCTTGGACCACGTTTGAAAAATTTTTGTAGTTTAATTTTGCTGTAAAACTTACTTGAATGTACACAGTAACGTTAAATACGAGTATAGCCAACTTTGAGATGAGACCAACTAAGCACAATTTCCGAAAGAGAACTACAACTACTCACAACAAAACATACATCGGCAAAATAGTGATGTGGTAGTTAACATTTTATTTAAAAATACGTATTAATAAATTCCTAAGATTTTCGTTGTTGAAACAAACATAATACTTAGGAAAAAAATTATGTAGCTTTAAATATAAGCATTGCCATTTTAAAAGCACGATTAAAAACGAATATCAAATTATATACCACTAGTTTCTTTATATAAGACTGATTAAATAATTACTGCCATGTCAAAGATCACGTGATCGCTCACCAATACGCTGGGCTGATTTTATTAGTAGAGCCACCCAGTCTACTTTAACTCAATGTACTCGCAAGGCTATAAACCGCCAGGTATGGAAATGCATCGCAATACATGTCACAGAGAAATGGATGACAAGGAAAATGGTCAAGGTGCAATCGCCTTAACAACGACAAGTGTGTGAGTGCTCAAGTAAGAAAAAGAAAATTGTAAAAGTGTAACATTCTTACTCTTCAAAAATTTAATAAAACGTAATTATGTACCAAATACAAATGCGTAAACATATTTTTATCTCTTACAGACATGATACGATAGGATTTAATGAAAACTAATTTTATCTATATTTATCCTAATTCTAATATTTATATTTTTATTTTTTGTTACTGCAAATGTGGCTAACACTTAAATTAAAAAAAAATTCTATCGATATTATTTTCAAAGTATTGGTGTAACAACACGTCGCTGACAACTTGAGCGCAAGGTGTTTCAGATCCGCGCGACTCGTCGCCCGTTCTTGGAATTTGGAAAACGTTCTCAGTGGCCGACATAAACAACGCGTTTGCTCCAAACTTATTTGCATTTACACGGGTCGAGTAATTGCACTGTGCTTCTGGGAGAACTTTAATTAAACTTAAGTGCCTTAAGCTAAGCTGATATAGAACTTCTTAAAACGGGCACTTAGAAAACTTTAAGTTCTGACTAAACTCCCTGAGTCATCTAGAGGGGATTCTTTTTAAATTAATAACATATATTTAGTTTCATTCGTAATTATGTTGGTTTATTACAAGCTATATATAAATCGTGGCATCTACTACATTTTTATAATCTATTCATTTCATCTAAAAGATTTTAAAGACTTAAAGCAATTTTAATAAAAAAGGTTTTTTTTTATAGTTGTATAATTGTTATACAAACAATTTTCAACATTGATTATGTAGATATTTAATCTATGGCTTTTGCATGGGCCAGACCGTCAGTTGGCCTGTGCAAGTTGTTTTTGGTAACTGACCATTTTTTTTCGTGGGGAAATCCTATATTGGATTCCACGCCATTACCAGGACAGCAGAACAGTGATGCCGAATTCTTACCAGTTAAAAACCCGCAGTGTCCATTTTGTTCGCCATTGGTCGAAACTACGAAAACGCTTTCGCAAACTACCACAGATCTGACGGCACAGACCATACACAGGTCCCTTTCTGTGAAAGGGTTGAAGCTGGGACTTTCTATCTCTATCACAGACAAACGCATTTGGGCAGCTCATGCGTACTGCCTTGAGACTATATATTAACAATAACAGCACACTCATGTCTGCCGTCAATGCCTCGAGTAAGGGGGACGAATGGAGAAATAATTTAATCTCCTTCAGTTCCTGGCTTTTCGTCTTCGGATTGGGAAGTAAGAATGCTTTTCTCTCTCCCTTCCCACCCTCTCCTTTTGCGACATTACTTCCTTACAGTAGGTTACTCTGACACACCAAGGGCTTTCGCTATTGACCATTTTCCTAATAAAGGCAAAAAGCAAAAGGGCTTCTTCTATCGTTAACTGCCGAGCGTGGAATCTCCGCGAATTCCATTCCCTCAATGGAAACTCTTCTTCCCGAAGACGAGGATCCGCTCGCGGCGCATAAATCAACGCAAAGAGCTTCGCCTCCAGATTTCACGGATGGATTCCCGCCAAAACAAACACGACCTCGTGCGAGATGGTGCGGTAACCCTTTGTCTCGACAATAGTCATCGTACGACCCCCAAATTATGATAATTAACCTACATACGTACGCTCTTTTTTCTTACTTTGTAGTGCAAAAAGTGTATAATCAAAAGCAATAAAAAGAGGCATTACAAAAATGTATTACAACTGTCTCAATCCAATGAAATATCTTTATTTTCTTAAGAATCAGAGACTAAAAACGGGTCATTTAACTCGATAAATACGATGTTTCAAATTACTTATTACACTGCAGAAATCAACAAACTGTCGTATTTTAAAAACAAGTAGCATTTTTTAAAAAAAAAAGTTTCATTAGCATTAAATAATTTGATTTTATTTTGGAAACAATTGGCAATGTTCAAGAAAACATAAAGTTTAAAATTATAACATATTTATTACTGTTTGTGAAAAACATTCGTTTATTAATACTGTTATGAACACAAGAGATCGCGCGAGGAAATAATTGGGAAAGGACTATCTACTGCAGTAGGTGTATGTTGTCTGTTGATAACAGAGTTAGAGGTTTATGAAACAAGTTGTAAGTAACGAATGTGACTAAAATAATAAACCCGTTTTATTCTAGTAAATTAAAAGCGACAATAAACTCTCCATGGTTTTTAATTCGGCGAGTATATAAAGACATTATATTGTTTAACCTATGTAGTTACAAAATAATGTTATTGGTTATAATAGGGACTAACAATTGTTTAAAATAATAATAATTATTTTTTTAGTTCATAATTAAATTGGCCATTTCAAATGAAAATCATGAACAAAAGAAATCACCGGAAACAGACAAAATACTGTTCTTGTCACTTTTTACTAACGATTATGTCCTCCTACCTTAGCAATACACTCCTGAAGTCTCGTATGCATACTCTGGATCAAGTTCCTCACGTTTTCATCTGGAATCTCCTCCCAGGCACGTTTCAAAGCGTCAATCAGTTGCTGTTGGTTGTAGACCCCTCGCTCATTCTCTTCTCTTCAATCTTTTCGTTTCAATTGGTCCCACAATTACTCGATTGGATTTAAATCCGGACTATTACCTGGCCATGTTAATACCTCAATATGAGATCCTTTTAGGACAGTTTGGGTCAATCGAGCTGTGTGTACACGGGCATTGTCTTGCATTAGGATAAATCCAGGTCCCACTCGCTGTGCAAATCGGATCACTTGAAGCCTGATGAAGTTTTCAATGTAACATTCTGCAGTTACGGTAACCGCATTTAAAATGGTGAACTCGGTTTTACTGTGTAAACTAATCTCACCCCAAATAATTCCGTTGGGACCACCGAAACGGACAACTTCGTGGATGCAGAACTCCGAAAACCGCTCGCCGCATCGTTTCCACACCCTAACGCGCCGGTCATCATTAAGAAAATTTTACTTTGCACTCGACTGTAAAAAGAAACTTGCCCCACTGATTAATCCCCCAATTCAAATACTGACGGAAGAATCTTAAACTGTTTGCACGTTGAGCCCTGGTTAGAGGAATTCGAACAACTTGTCGTCTTGACATTTGCTGATCTTCGTGCAATCGATTACGTATAGTTTAATCACTGACACGGGTACTCGTTGTCAGCCGCAGGTAGTGTTGTAACTTACCGATCATTACTGACTGTACGATCACGACAAGCACTTGGTTGGAACTACTGATCGTACGCTGTTGTTACACGAACTCTACCTGATTTGGGTCTTCTGACAACAATGCCGGTCTCTTGGAAGCGATTCCAAACATTTTGGACAGCTCTTCGAGAAAAACCCAACTGCAAAGCCACGTAACGCTGAGAACGTCCTTCTTGAATCATAGTTATGGCTCTGGTTACTGTATTTATATCCATGTGCCTTTGTGCTGGTGGCATGATTAAGAAAATTGGAAAAGTAATACTTTTTTCCTAAAATAACCGAAACAAGTTAAGAAAATCGAAGAAAAACAAGAATAACATCCAATTTTTTTTTTCTTAAAATGATGGCCATCAAAAACTAAAGAGTTCGTAATATCAATGTAATGCTACTTATCAGTTACTTTCAGTTTACCAAAGTGCACTTATATATATATATATATATATAT